>SSNS01000221.1:857290-932290 GCA_006937985.1 Aphyosemion australe
CCCTGGCCCTGCCTCCCACATGCCTCCATCTAAAAGGCTAGGTTATCCTGAGTTATCTCTGTAGTTATGCTGCTATAGGCTTAGACTGCTGGAGGACATACTGACCACTTTCCACACTCTGCTACTCTCTTCTACCACCACTCTCTAACTGCATTATTTCCTGTTATTCCAGCTGTTAACTTTATTTTCTCTCTAAGTGTTTTTCTCCCCAGAAGAAGCTACACTGGCGTTCTGCTGAGCTGTGGTGGCCTCATGGAGGGGGCCATCGGCTGGCACACTGCTGCCAACCACCTAACATTCTCCCTTTCCTGATATTACATCTTACTTTCTTTAACATAGAATGTGCTACTATTAGTTCACCTATTGAATTAATTATAGATTCACTCAGATAAAGACAATAAAGTTTCTCTTACTCTTACTAAATAGAACTTCTACTAAGAAATCACAGTGTAGCCATAGAAACACTACTTGATATATGTGGTGTGTGTGTGTGTGTGTGTGTGTGTGTGTGTGTGTGTGGGTGCGGGGTGTGCCTGTGCCTGCTCTGTCTTCTCAACCCCCAGTGAGCCGTAGCGGATGGCTGCTCATACTGAGCCAGGATCCTCTGGAGGTTTCTTCCTGTTAAAAGGGAGTTTTCCTTCCCACTGTCGCTAAATGCTTGCTTAGTATGAGGATTGTACCAACACAATGACACTAGTCAGTGTCTTGATGCAATCTGCTGGGTCCCTTATATAGGAAACTTTTTTACTGATTGGCTTATGAACTGAACTGTATTGGAATGTTTACTTTGTGAAGTGCCTTGAGACGACTCTTGTCGTGATCTGGCGCTATATAAATAAACTGAATTGAATTGAATTGAATTAAACGTGTCCTCATGACAAACCAGTTTAGGGTTAAGACAAGATTTGAGATTAGCAGTATAGGTCCTGTAAGAGACAGAACAAAGATTCTGTGGATCTAACAGACTATGGAGGCCTCATCTACAGAGTCCTCATCCCAGTGGGTCCAAATAATCTTTTACAAAGATACAATACCCTGACCAATTAAAGCCGTTTTTGAGGGAAAAGGCCGACATACACCAGTTGGTCAAACTGGTATGACCAATTTGTGAGAATGTGAGTGTGTGCTACGTCCTCTGAAGTGATGGAATTATAGCTGTTAGTGTGCATGGAGAGGAAGGTGGGAGTGAAGGTAGGGAGGGGAGTAGCTGAGCAGTAGCTGCAAAATGAAAGAACATCTGTGTGGAGGGATGTGGGGGTCTGAAGGAGCTACGCTTCCTGACCACTTTTGAATTATGTCAGATGCTGATGACAGGGAAGTTATAGACCAATTCAAAATGATTAGTCAACTCTCACCTCTGATTTTTAAAAGGAGTAATTTTACTCTTGAACCTTTTATTTGGTTGATTAAATTAGATCAATTTTGTTCTAGTTTCTTTCATTTGGACTTGCAAGGAAGGAGATAGACATGTTGCCTGGGGGGATGCAGAAACACTGAGTCTGGTGTGGGACCTGGTTCCTCTCAGGGAGTGGATGGAGCATCATAATGACCAAGCTAAATATTTGTGTAGTCCATATTCCGGGAGCATAATGAAGTCCTTTTACAGAAGGCATCACTGGAATCTGGACACTGATTTGATGCCAGAGAGAGCAGGTTTCAGTTGGCCCTGCTGTTTCTACTTAGGCTACCCTGGTCTCTGGTGGCCCAATCTAAACGGAATACAGAGCCCTGTGTTCAGAATAAGAATGAATTCTGGCTCTATCTGACAGATGATAAGTGTATAAGAAAAAATTAAACTTGATTTATTCAGAAGATGAACTGCACATTGTACGGTTTGATGCCGACATTTGCCAAGATGCCTAGAATTTAAGTGTAGAGCTTATGTCATTAAACAGGCTGTCGGCACTGGAAGGGAGAGTTTGTAGAATGGAATATCAAAATGCCAGAATGAACCAATTTTTTATGCAGATATAACAAACATGTTTTTGTTCAAAAAAACATTTTAAACTACAGTAGTGTTCATAAATGATCCATCAAATAATAATAATAATTATTATTATTAGTAGTAGTAGTGGGGAAGGAGGGTGAAGTACCTTGCCCAAGGACACAAGGACTGATGGAGCCTGGGTTTGAACTGGCAACCCACTGGTTACAGGGCAACTGAGCCACTGTCTCCATCACTCCCAAGCTAGAAAGGAGTTATATTCTGTTAATTACAGCTTTTTAAAAGTCAATCAAAATCAGCCAAAATTGGACTCTGCAGGTCAACGCTGTGCAAAAATTATGAATTTCTATCAATCCTCAAAACTAGAACCGGGGTCTGTCTTGTGTTTGTACCGCCCTTACATTTTTTTGAGTTATTTGTAACTTGATTACAGTTTACTCTTGCACATTTAAAACTTTAGCACCATTGATTTGTGTTACGTGCCAGACTGTCTAGGGGGGCTGGTGTAACATTGAGGATGCATGTTTAGGTGTTTAAAAATAACAAAGTTTATTTACAACAAAGGATAAATGAATACATAACATGAGATAAACCGGCGGGAAAATTAACCGGGTAACAGTAACTACAAAGTCTCTGATAACACTAAAGCAAACTTGACTAAAAGGCATCACTAAAAACATCCAACGAGTGAGTGCTTTAGTTTGCTAAAAACCTTTAAGAAAGCAAGCTTTCTCTACTAAAAAGTTTAAAACAGAGACAAACTGTTACACAAAACATAAATTGACAAAAACCGAAAATGCCACCGGGGAGACAACAGCACAGAGAGCACCTCTCTGTCCTGCTGCTCCCTCAACTGTGGGCTGGCTGGCTTTTTAAGCAGTGAGGGCTCATTGCAACTTGGGACAGCTGGTGGAGTCCAAAGTGGAGGCAATCAGTGGGAGAGGAGCCAGGTGCTGCTTGTTTTCTCCTCTCACACACACAGGTAGGGAGGAAAACAGAGGAGAAGATTAAAATACAAAACACAAACGGCCAAGGGCCGTAACAATTTGTATGAGTTTTTCACTTAATACCACTAAATCAGCACAAATCCAGCGATGCAGGGTGACTGTAGAACTTTTTAGAAACTAAAGAGTATCACCTATCCCTTACAATTTTTTAGTCTAAACCAATTTTATAAGTGACAAATATTTTTTCTTTGGCAGCCATAATGTTTCTCTGAGTGCTACTAGGAAAAAAAACACTTTCATAGGGTTCATGCATTTTGTTCTTTCTTTTGTTTTTATCTCCTTTTAAAAAATGTCTCTGTGTTCAGTTTGACTCCGAGTTTTCCCGGTGACATCTGCTCATTGTTTGCCTCAGTTCCTAAGTTATTCAGTCACAGCTGTTCCTCATCTGCAGAAATGATCACCTGCCTCAGTATTATACTCCCCAGTTTCTCTAACTCCCGTGACCCGACAGGAATGAGCAGGTTCAGAAAATGAGTGAGTGAGAGTGAGTTTTTCTCTGTTTTTGATCCACCTCTTACCTCTGTGCTGTTACCTGTTTGCTGCGTGTACCTTACAATTTTCTTTTTCTGCTTCTTACGTTCATCTTACAAATCATGACAAGCAAGTTCATCAGAGGCTTCCAGTCTCATAAAATGTACTATTTTTGGTTTGATGACATTTTAAAGTAAATTTGATTTTATTCTCTTCAACTGATTCCTTTAATTCAAAAGAAAAGTTAGATTTTGCAACGCTGCAAACAGAAACGTGCCACAGTGCACAGTGGGAGCTAAAAGTGAGGGCACAAATGCAGGCCTGAACAAGGCAGGAGGAAGAAGAGCAAACAAATGTTTATTCTAACTTGCAAAGCCAAAACAGATAGGGCCGTAGTTAAGGGCTATCTATAAATTAGACTTCTAAATTATAAGCTTATCGAGACTCAAAGGAGGCTTGAGCTGAAAGAAAAATCACACACAGAAAGCAATGATAGACTATAAAGGCTATATTTAATTAGATAAACAGCTAATGAATAACAAGTGCAATACAACTTAACACAGGTGCAAAAAAATAAAGTAATTTCAAAATGAAATGAGAAAATAGGCAAACCAAATTGGAAATCATGGGGGTAAAACGGATACATAAAATAAAAAAAATGTATTTGTCACTTTAAACAAGATCAGTCTAAAAAGGAACAGAGTACAAAATAAACATCTTGAATGTTGAAACATGCACAGGTTGACCCTTAAACTGGTCAATTTACAATTTAGTCAATGACTGGATGAAAATAATTAAACTCAATTATTCTCTGGTACATCAAGTAATCGCAGTGCAAACAGAGCCACTTGGGTGCTGACCCCACAAGTTCCAGAGTTCAGAAAGATAGCCCAGAGGGTGGAGGACAGATGAGCCCCCTCAGGAGGAAAATATCATTCCTGCAAAGATAGAAGCAAGATGCACCATGGCTCAGCTGTGAGAGCCAGGGTTTACATTTTATTAGGACATTTCCCTTTCTCAAAGTTAATACAGTTCTTCACAAAACATATTTTTGAGGAAAGATCTGTTCAGATGTGGTATCATGTCTAAATCTAAATTAAATAAGAATGGTCTCACAACTTTCTATCTGCATTGTGTGTTTTCTGGTCACAAAATAGTTTTTAAATGCACTGAAGGCACCAGTGCCACCAAATAATCAATATTTTCTTCTAAACAAGAGCTGCAGGTTTCACATTTCACTTTTTTGATATATTTTGTTTCTTTTTATCTTGGAACTGATATCTGATGTGCTACCTTGGCAAGCCCTCCTATATATGAAAATATATAAGCTGGCCACGACCCATAGACAGAACTCAGTCTGGGTGAAATATACGATTGTCTTTCAAACTCTCTGCACGCAATTGGACAGCGCTAGGACCAATCAGAGCAATGTGACGTATTCATAACAACTGGGCAGTCCGGAATACATAGATCTGTCATAAAGGTGCTAGGCCCGTCCAACGTGCCTCTATAAACCTAGAGAATTGTGATTGGCCCAGTCTAAACTTAGCAGAGCCAACGGTAGACCTGCTGAGGCTACAATGGGGCGTGGCTGGACCAACCTGCAGAGCAAAAGGTTTTGCTACTGTTACGGTTTTTCTAGATTTCTAGGATAGGTATGTGGTACCACTGGAGAGAGAAGTTAAAAAATAACAAAGCAACTCCTTTGTAATGGCTCCCTCACCTTCATATTTATTTATTCTTATATTTAACGAGGATAGGTCGCTTGAGATGTAACATCTTGTTTTTAAGCGAGTCCTCCTAGCATCCAAACAACAGAAATATATATAATACAGCATCATCAGCGTATAAATGAACAGAACAGGTTGAGCAACACAGAGGTAAATCAATAATAAAAATCGAGAATAAGAGCGGCCCCAAGGAAGAACCTTGAGGAACACCTCTCAGAACACCACGAGGTCTAGACTGACAGCCATTGTAACAAACATTTGAGAATTGATGTGAAAAAAATAATTAAACCATAAAATAGAAGGCCAAATAGGCCAAAAGAATACAATTTATCTAAAAGTTAGTAATAGTCAACCAAATCAAAAGCTTTGGTCAAGTCAAGAAAAATAGCTCCAGTGGCTAAACTGTCATATGAGAAGAACAAGTGCTCATTCCCTGAACACCTTACTAATACATCATCATCTTGTGGCAAAACTGCAACAGAAATGAATCTAAAAGCAACATATCAAGGGACACTAAACTCTGTATTTCACACTTCAGCAAGTGTAGTTGTGTGTGCAGCAGACAGTCCAGGCTATCCTGGTCCGTAAGCCTGCTCCCAGAGGAGCTTGTCTCCTCCAGCAAGTTATTCTGGTGTTATTATGAGAACTCAACATGCTCATTGTGGTTGTGGCGACGTTTTCAGGGTGGCTGTCTAAACTGGTGTGCCAGCAGTGCAAATGTTTTAGTGAAAGTATACCAGGGAGAGAGGAAGACAAAGAAAGACAGGGAGGGGAAGGAGGTGGAGATGATTTTTCAAACAAAGGTTACAAAAGAAAGGACGAGTGTGCGAGAAACACTGCTTACAGCAGACATGCGTTTGTTTGACCACTTTCCACTTTACAGCACATCAGCAAACCACCAGGAAAGAGACAAAACCAGGAGCACAGACCAGTGGACAGAACCACCTGTGAAGGAAAAATACAAACCACACAGACGCGTTCACACATTCGCCAACTCTGCTTGTGTGAAGAGTCTGTGAAGCTGAGAGAAACACTGTCTGGTGTGACACCACCACCTCAGTAACCTTTGCAGCTGCCCACCTTGGAAATACACACAGGAGTATTTACAGCCTGTTTATTTGTTGGGTGTCATGATTGTTATTTTTTACCTGCCTGCCCTGAATACTCGACTATTTTCATTTCTCTCACTTCGTTGGTGAATGGCAAAGACATATTTGCCGTTGTAATAAATCACTGTTTAAGTTTTATCACCGGAAGAGAATTTCACAAATTAGTTTTAAATCTGCTGCATTTGAATAAATATACCCCATGATGGACTCATAAACACCCAACCAAGCCCAGTTTTGGTCCCACAAAATCCACAAAACACTGTACTGGTTGTTTGTGTGTATGTACAGTACGTAGCTGACGATAAACAGTGATATCCAAACAGGCTGTGTTGCTGTTACTCCTGCCATTCATCAAAGAACAGTCTTGTGTCCTTACTAGGCCTAGGCTGCAATTTGGGCTCAAGGCGTGGCCCGGCACCCATCGGGCTGTGTCCGCCCTGCGTACCAGTAATGACCCCTTCCCTATGGGGAGCGTTTGATCTGGGCTGCCTGTGTGCTTCAGCAGAACCTATTTCTGGAGCGTGGGGGGGATAAAGGGAGCTTTCATACTTGGTGCCAATGACCATAATTAAGCAGCTTTAAGGGGTGGCAGCGAGCGCACTAGCAAGCACAGAGTTTGTAATTTGGAGGATGGAGGCAGTGTAGCTGTGGCTCATTGGAAGAGCAATGGAGGGTCAGGTGGCACCCAGCACTGAAACACAAGGCGTGTGTGACAGGGGACTCTAAAGTGCATGTTAATGACTTGTGTCCCATTATCACTCACCCCTGTGGCTGGCTGGTCAACGGCCTGAGGGTAAAAGCACCCAGTGACTCAGCTCCACCCTGACAGTGTCATTCAAAGAAAATGTTTCAGCTCTAAAAACCTGAGCAGAAATCACATCTACGTCACTTCTTTGGCTAGTTGCGTGCAGCATTCATCTACTATAATAACGAGTCTTAACGAGTGTTTGGCTACATGGAGTCAGATTTAGAGTTTACCTCAAAGATTATCTCAATTTTCCCTTTAAATAGATTTAATTACCAAACTGCTAGATCTTACGAAGCCCAAGCTGGCGCGTACCTCTCAGAAATACAAAAATTGGCCAAAATTGCAAAGAAAACAAAAGAATGCTTAAAATAATGTCTTTAAAGTTTACTTTCTTTTCCTCAACACAAGTATCATCAAGGCAAAAAGAGCATTTGGATTATATTCTTAACCACATGTTCAGCACAGCTGAGAAACCTCTGTAGGTCAGTGGTTCTCTAACTGTTTATCACCATGTTTGTCAAGTACAACGGCGTTATGATAGACATCAAAGAGAGTGTGCTTCAAGCTCATATTCATGTCTGATACAAACAAGCAAACTACACAAAAACTAGAAAAGCCCTAGGCATGAACCCTGGTTGAAATGTTGAAGACATGATGGATTCATGAATTTGTTGTGAAACAGCACCTCAAAGACATTCCCTTGTTTTTTTGTTTATTTACTTGTTTTCTTTTATTCAAACTGAAGAAAAAGATAAAAACATTGAAATAGGACAATCAAAATGAGTTGACCTTTGCTTTTCTTATTATGTATAAAATCAAAACTCCAAACTCATGTGAATCAGTTATTCATTTCCATCTACAACGATTAGCTCACAAAAAGCAAAGTCAGCTGCCAAAGATAGCCTTACTATGTATTTCAGTTAGTTATTTATGTGAAGAGTAAATAATTCATGGCCCAACACTGATCCCTGGTGTACTCCACAGGATACTTGTTCCATGGTATATTTTACATTTTGAATATCTATGTGCTTCTCTGTGAGAGACAGTTTAATGAGTTGTGTGAACTGCTGTCTTTGCTCTTCTTCTGCCTCTCAGTAACTTAAAACAAAATTTAAATAATCCAAATAACATTTTCTCGATATTTTGGATCTTTTGTTGTTAGCAGGTCTTACAGATTAAATTTTATTTGGCATTGATTTTGCTCAAGCATCCAGTGGCATGCCAGCTCTCTCTCTCCACCATGGTTTCCACTATGTTCCTCAACATATTCTCAGCTCCTCTATTGAATAGTTTTTACTTAGAGCCAAGATTATGAACTGCTTGAGCCATTTGTTTTCATTGAATTACTTCTTGCTTTACATCACTGTTCAGTTTGTAATCTTTTATATCATCATTTATTGTTCAAATTGTTAACTAAACTTCTTCTGAGCACCACTAGATGGATCTTGAATATCACCTGTGTTACTGGTACCAGTTCAAAGGTCATGGCACCTACGGCTCTGGTTGATCTAGAAGGGTTTTTGATATTTCTGCAAAAACTCACATCTCCTGTCAAGTTGATGGTGGCTGATCCATTCATGTGGTCACATATTAATGAGAAATATCCTAATTGGACCTTTCCTGATGAGGTAACAATCTACATCTCATTCAAGACAGGAAAAGAGGTGAAAAAGGTTGAAGGATGAAGAGAAGGATCTGGAAATAACTGAGGATACTGGGTATATGTGTTCAGGGACAGGTGATTACTGAAGAGAGAACCAGGTGAGCTGGGAGTAGACTGGGAGTGTGTGCAAGAAGAGGAAGCAGGACATTTGAGGGAGTAATAAACAACAAACAGCAGGAAATGAATGAACTCTGAGTAAAACAAAAAGATCAAATCCTAAAACTCAAGAGCTACATGAAAATAAACAAATGGCAAAATACAGGCATGAAAAAAAGGAAAAGACAAACTAACAGCGTCCACAAAGGAGCAGTTTACACAATATTAGCAGCAATTTTTAACATAATTGTTGTGAGTTTTTGCAGAATGTAACTCGGAATTTTATGTATATTAATATAGATTTTTTTCCCTCATGGAGGTGATGCAACACTTGCAAATTTCCCAGCAAATACCACATTTCTCACAGAGGATAATGGCATTTAAACTTTCTGGATCCATACTGAATTTTAACTTTAATATTTAATTTAACTGAGTGGTTTTCTTGTTTTCATTGTGTTTGATCTCTATTGGTTGTGTTTAAATTGGGTCTCATCCTGTTGTAGACCACTGCTTTAAATGGGTTTTTATTGGTTGTAATTATTAGTTATTTTCTCTTACTTTTTAGTGTAAGGCACTTGAGGCCACCTTGGTAGCATGAAAGTGCTTTAGAAATGATCAGATGATGATGATGATTTTGAAAAATACCAGATATTTTAAATGAGCTGTAAGCATCATCTTTGTGCTTCTAACCAGTCCCGCTGCTTCCTCCATGCGGAGGTTAACTGAGTTTGGGGTAAATCCATGTGGCCACCCCCTGGAGAAGAAGGTGGGGGTGAGGTGCAGTTGCTCCATACAACCGCTGGGGGTGTAACTTGACACCTGGCTGCGCGGGTGCGTTTGCCATCGTTTTACCCCCCGAAAGCCCATTTAAAAAGGAAAGAGATGCGTCCGGCGCTCCTGACTCCATCCCCTCTCTCAGAAGACGCCAGCTTTCTCTCCGGCCGCTCCGCCGCTCTCTCGGGATCGGCATAAATGAATGAACCACACGGGATTATCAGCACACAGTCGCGCAGGGAAACTCTCTGTCAAAAAGGATTTTACGTTGGACTTGACAGGCGATCGAACATGATTCTTGTCCTCTGGAACGTCCCATCACCAACGCTGTCCAATGCGTAAAGCGGCCACCGGCGTTTTCTGCGCGCCTCGCAAAGGAGTCACGCTGTGATTAACGGATCAGGTTCTTGACTGGCAGGACAAATGAATACAAATGAATTTAGGCACCCGAAGGAGAGATTGCAGAACCTCTCATCTAGATACAAAGTAAGTAGGATTTTCTTTTGTTGTCTGTGTGAGATGGAGGAGAAGGAGGAAGAGGAGGAGAGGGTTAAAAACCTGGATGCTTACCTGGATGTGATGGACCGGCTGGCTGCGGTCCAGGTTACAGAGCAGGAGGGATGTTCACGCGAGGGAAATGGGACCACTGGGATATTTAACATTTTTATAGCTCTTATTAAAATGCAGGTTGCCAGAATAAATTAGTTAAATACTTGACCCAAACTTTTAAAAACAGAAATAATATTACCTTTCATTATTTTACTAAGACTTCTCCTTTTATGCATGTTTTCTTTTTGTTGTTGACTTATTTACTTTAGTGGAAGGCTGACAGCTTTGCCAGTGTTTACTAATCTGACTAATCTGACTCAACGAGCTAACAAAGGCAGTCACTCAAACCTGTAAAGTTTAACAAGAGGCTCATCAAACTCGCCTTGGCTGTTTGTAACATTTTTAAGATGCTTTTCTTTTACGCATTAAGCTCAAAAGTTTGTTTTAATGAGTCATTTAAGTGAATTCAATTATTAACAGCTGTTATGAGAGCTTATATGAGCATTTCTGAAGAGGGACAAAAGAATTGCATCCTAATTTGGGATTATCACTTTGATACCTTGCATAGATTATTATTTACTTCATTATAACTCATTCATTCATTCATTCTCATCTAAACTCATGTGTTTCATGTCACATAAGTCCTCTATTAGAGTAAAACAACATCATGAAGTAAGTTTATTTTGGTGATTTCATTCTCGGGGGACTAAATGGGAAGTGAACTTTAATTCTGACCCATTCTGAGTTTTTCAGTTTTAAGTTTGTCACGCTGAGATAATTTGATAATCAAACGTCTTTGCCCGTTTGCTACAAAATCTCCATTTTTATCAGATTAGCCATGGCTCATTTCCTACCTGTCCAGAGGTCAGCAGCAGGTAAAGTCGTTCCCTTCACGTCCACATGGTGTCACCCTTCGTGTCTGGCTCTTGATTTGTCACAGGTAATGATTTTTGCAGGATGTGTTGAAACATTTTGGCACTAAATGTAACATTTTGAGAAGTGGTTGTAACAAAAGTAGCCAAACTGGCACACTCTGAGTTCTGGTTATTATTCATGATCCCTTTTTCCAGCCGCCTGCATCATTCTGCAGACGTCTGCGCTTCATTTACGAGAGTGATGTAGATCATTTCAGAACTCAGTCATCACACACAGAACAGATGATGGACATGTGAGTGTAACACTGGCGCGCACGCTCTCTGCACCGGCATTCATTAGTGTCAGCTCATCCATAGGAATTTTCCGCTGCGTGTGTGTGTGTGCATGAGTGTGAATGTGTGTGTTCAAGAGGTAGGATCTCCTTTGGGAAACTTTTGCAGGGAATCAGTGAGTAGTCTAAACATGTGAACAGAAATGGAAACTATACACTGGTCTTTCTGTGTGCATCTCTACCCCCAGTCCTAACAACCCACCCTTTAACGGTGTTAAGTGTGTATGTGTGTGTGTGCATGCGTGTGTGTGCGTGCATGCATGTGTGTGTGTGTGCATGCATGTGTGTGTGTGTGTTTCTGTGCATGGATGCATGTGTTTGTGTGCATGCATGTGTGTGTGTTACTAAGGCAATAGCAGTAAAACAATTTCAGTTTTTTATTCAGAATTCAGAATTTACTGCACTTTTTAATAATTTCTGTCAAATCATCAGCTGACAAGATGAAAGATAGAAGTAGACAAAATATTTTTTCCTCATCTGCTTTTAAAATATGAGTTCATAGCTTAAAATCTACGGTCTGCTTTACTACAGAACTAAGGAGGAGCGGTTATTCATTCAGTCTGCCTTTTGTCCACTCAGCACTGAGCAGAACTCCCTCAGGGAGTCGCATCGTGGCTCACAGTAAGACAAACCAGAGCAGTCTGAACCTACAGATGTCAGCCCTTCTGATTTAAACGTGCAGCCTTTAAAATCTCCTACCTGTCATGTTCACTTCTAAATCAAACCGTAGAAAATCTAAACAAGCTACTGAGAACTTTGAACGGTGAAAGCCAAAGCAAACAGTGCTGTTTCCTGGTAGACTTGTTCCACTTTCCACATATGCTAACTGCCCGAGGAACAAAACCAGAGCTGTCTCGCTGCAGCAATAACCACGCATTCATGACTCATTTTCAGAGCACGGATTTCTTGTCTGTTGATAAGGCTCTGAATCAGACTGTAATCACCTTGGAGTCTGGGAGGATACACACAAACACATCTGTGTAAGCGCAGCCAGCTGTGTGTGAGGATGAGTGTGTGAGAATCAGACACCACAAACTCACACTCTGATGCTACTTAATGCTGAATTCTCTAATGTTTCGTCATATCCTTGTCAACGATGGCACAGGTTAAAATGTTTATGCAACATTTTCCGTCTTTCCCTGTTTCTGTGTTTGGGATTGTGTTTTCCTGCCCCTCTGTTGCCTTCCAGGCACAGCTGCTTTACACATTTCCTCCTCCAGTGTGTATTAAACCACGTGTGTCTGGAAGACCTCCAGCAGTAAACAGTAGCTCCCCTGCCTGTCACCAGATCTCCAGCCCCGGTGCACCCACCACCCTCCTTCCAGGATCTCACTATACATGCCAGTGGATTCCTTTAAATTCTGCTGCAGACCTGGATGAGCTGAAGGTGTCGAGGGACATCTTTTTGCTCGGTGTGTGAAAGCATGTTGGTTTTGGAAGCAGAATTTTGGGATAAGCATGCTACGGTGTTTTCATCTCACAAACCACCACTTGTGTGTGTGTGTGTGTGTGTGTGTGTGTGTGTGTGTGTGTGTGTGTGTGTGTGTGTGTGTGTGTGTGTGTGTGTGTGTGTGTGCGTGTGTGTGTGTGTGTGCCTGTGTGTGTGTGTTTCAGACTGGTGCTCTAAGTGCTTTTGCAGAATCCATCTTCTTGTTTTTTTTCTCTTGGTAGCACAAGTGCTTGCATTTGGTTTTTCTAGTGGGGGTTATTTTGGTAATGCCGCAAAGGAAACGTATTACGTTATAATAGTTCTATGGTTAATATAATACATATTGATGAAGTTCTTTGCTCTAACTCCATCAATCATAAAGTGATTTCAGTAGTTTTATTCTTGACATTTCCAGTACCTTCCAGAATGAGTCGTTTCAGGACTCTGTCACTTTAAGAAAACCAACTGGAGCTGGCCACGCCCACTCCCCCACCCCGCTCAGGAAGCTTTAAGCTGAGAAGCTTTGACATCTGGGAGGGGCTCAGAGTAGAGTCGCTGCTCCTCCAGCAGCAGTTCTCTCTTGCACATTAAAGGTAGTCATATTCTAATTTCCCTGTTTGTGACATCACAAACGGGGAATTTTTGAAACGGCTTGTTTTAGGCACATAATTCCTAAAACTAAACGGTGACAGAAAACGGATGGACCTTTTGTTGCGTTTTGAGTGTTTATAAAGGCAGTAGAGATTATAATTGCTGCACCAAAGGATGCAAAAGGTGAGTTTTGCATAATTTCAAGATTTTTAGGTTTGTAAAGATCTATGCCACAGATTTCCAGTGATTGATTGAATCGGAACAGTAAGAGATTATGGTGGTTTGTATCCAGAATTTCAAATTAAAGCGTGTTAAGCATGTTAGGCTATTAAACAAGTCAGGAGAGAAGAAATTAGATGCCCAAGTGAGAGAATGAGGTCTCTATACTCTGGTAATAGCAGGGCTGACAGTGGCTCAGGAATTAGGAGTTTGCCCTTGTAATCTGTGGGTTGCCAGTATAAACCCAGGCTCCATTCAGGTCAGTCATTGTGTTTTTGGGTAAGACACTTCACCATCCTTGCCTGCTGCTGGTGGTCGGAGAGACCAGTGGTAATTGTGTGGCAGCCTCACTTCCGTCAGGGTGCCCCTGGGCAGCTGAGGCTACAGTGTTTGAATGTGTGTGATGATTGTACTGTAAAGTGCTTTGGAGTCTCTTGACTTAGAAAAACGCTATAAAGTGTGAATAAATATAAAATACCTTTTGACCAGCTGTGCCCTACGAGGAAGAGCAGTTGCCTGTCGATTGGAAGGTTGTCGGTTTCATTCCAGCTCCTCCACCACATGCCAAACAGTCCCTGGGCAAGACTGACCGGCAAATTGATGTATTTATGTATTAATGAATGTGACTCGTAGTGTAAAGGTGCTTTGAAGGGTCAATTATTAGAAATGCCCTGAGTAAAAAGAGCCCATTTACCTTTTAAAACCATCACTGGAACCACAAATGAAAACAGGCAAAACTAAGAATGCCTTGTATAGGTTTGACGGTGGCTGATAGGATTTATGAAAGCTGAATAGGCCTCTAACGGAGTTCAGATGGCTGCGTATAAGCAATGATAAAATTAACTGATTTGTGCTGATTCATGAGCTGCATCGGCAGGACAGCTGTGAATAGATTTCATTTTTAGAATAAATCAAGATGCATTCTTTCAGCGATAAAATGCAATCCTTTCATTAGATGAAAAATTAGCATACAGGTTTCTTTCTGATGGCTTGAAGTTAAACTGTGTGAAAAACACTCATCTTCTGGTGCCGTTCATGCTGTTTAGTAGAATTGTTTTCTCAGTGGCAAGGGTTATTCTGTTGAAGAACTGCAGCAGAGCCCAATCATCACATTGAAACACATTGTGTTACATAAAAGCTTACTCTTAACCACACTGTGTCATGATTAAACGTGGAATTAAATAGTTTGAAATCAGTCCTTTCTGTGCGTGTGTATTTAATTTACTAATCAGTAGTTTTCACAAACCATTGACATGTATGATGCAGAAACGGAAGCTGAAGTGCCCCCTAGTGGCTGGCTGCAGTTTTGAATCTTGCTTCATTATATAAGAAGGAAATTTGTCCTGATCAAGGGGTAAACTCCACCTGCCAAAAGTGAAACTAGAAGTAATAAAAATTGCAGTTCCCCCCTCATCCACTAGAGGCTGGCTCCAGAAAGGAGCAAGTTCCCTTTGACTCCCATGTTAAAAATGACAATTTCACAGCAGAAATAAACATGTTTACATCCTGGTTCAAAATGCTTTTTAGGTTTAATAGGTCAAGTTTAACATCATGACAACTTTAAGGGGTGTGAATTTTTTTGTAACTTATCCATTTAAATATAATTAAGCTTGAAATTATGAATATTTAGGGGCGTGTCCATTTGATTGACAGGTAGCAGATCAGCTATCAGTGCCAGTGCTAGCAATTTACCCCTCTGCTTGCTCCAGGGAAGGCTTCAGCCCCGGCTTCACGTTAAGTGTTCCAGCCTAGAAGGCAGAGGGTAGCAGAGTCGCTCAAGCATGGTTTTCTGGTTGAAAGCACCCGCCTACCTCCGTTAGCTTTGATTAGCTCCGGGTTAGCTCAGTTAGCTCGTAGCTACATCAGCTCAGAGTTTGATGGGTGTCAATCATCTGCCCTCACCCTCTCAGCTCCATTATTATATTTTCTGGGAGTGGCGAGACGCGTGTTGCAGCCAAGGTGGCGGTGGTGGGAACCACCCACTTGGCTTCAGTGCACCTTGTCAGAAACCTACGGGTGACGGGAAAGAGGGTTCGTCCATCTTATATGTACAGTCAATGGTCCTCAATAAAAACTAAAACATACCTTGATATTTTTTTTATTCAGGTGTCCAGTTTTGTTGCTGCTGCACCTTGAACCATTAGATTTCAAATCTGCTAAGTTGTTACTTGTTATGTGATGCTGAGAAAAATATATGATGACTGTGTGCAGGGGAGTAGTTGGAACTTTCAGCACATCTCAACTCAAAATACATCCAAAATGGGAAATTTTGGCTTTGCTGTTCTATGTAAATCAACCTTTGTTCACTTTTATTTATGTCTTTGGGGTCAGGTATGTATTGTGATGACTGCATGACCCAGTAAAGAGCCGGGTTCTTCGTAGTGTGTTTGTTTGTTTTACCACAACTGGCGATGATGTGGATTAAGCTTTTAATGTAAGACTTTTAGCAGCCAATGAAGAAAATCCTTCAATGAATGTTTGGTTAAACCACACATTTAAAATCTAAAAACTCCTAATTGTTTTTACTACTACATGACGTCATGCCTTTGTGTAACACTCCCCTTTTCTTCTTCCATCAGGAGAGCCCTATTGCTCTGTACGGTTTTATATTGTACTTGTTACCTGGGACTCACACAAGTACACTCTGAAGGTAAGACTTATTCATCTTCATTCACATTTTCCCTTCCCTCTTATTGGCTGAAACATTTTAGGGATGAACAAGACAAGCAGTTTTATTCTTTGCTAGTTTTGATCATCGTTTGGTTGGGCCACTTGTTACCATAACAACAGATGCTACGTAGGATAAACTCAATGAGCAATGCAGCAATCAAACGTTCAGCTGACAAGATGTCAAAGTTTCTGACATAAAAATGCAATTAAAGTTCCTTCCTAGCTGATTCATAATAAAGTAATTTACTTCTGCCCCAAACTCCTCTCAGCTAACGTAAACGATGTTGCAGATCTGAAATGGAAACTTGTATTAGGTTCTTCACCCAGCTGATAGACTTTGAGTTCAGATACGGGGAGGCAGCTTGTGATTTTCTGCACTGCTTTTTGCATCATTCCACTGTTTGAAAAGTTCTAGATACACTCCAGTGAATCGGCGCTCGGACCCCTCCGGTTATTATGATTGAGACTGACAGGGCACAGAGTTCAAACGGCCCGTCGAAGCAGCGACTCAACACTGATCCACACATCTAAAAAACAAAACAAACACAAAAAATGTTACTTCAGTTCACTCAAAAAAGAGACTTTATGTGGTTCTGATCGTGATTAGTTTGTTAGGAAACACAGGAAATTGCAAAAAGTATTATTTTGAATCCCTTCTTGATCCGTTTTGAAACATTTTCTTGTGAAATAAATTGATCATTTGAGGATCTATTAAAAAGACCCTCTGGACTGGATTACTTTTTATCAACTAAAAGCCTCAACGTTTTATTAGAGCAAAAAGCCAGATTTTTATGTGTGTTTTGAGATATTATTCATTCAAAAGATTCTCAGTATTCATTGCATGGTGGCAGATTTGGTAGTACTGTTGCATGTTTGCATCCCAGCTGCAGCTTTTCTGTGCTGAGTTTGAAAGTTCTCCCCATGCATAAGTCCAAAAACATTTAAGTTAGGTTCATTTGTACGCTGCTTTGGTTAGAAGTGTCTGCAAAATGCATCAATATGAACAATACTTTTCTTTATTTAGGTTAGAAGTTGCTTCCTTGTGAAGCTGGGAAATTTTTGAGCAAGTTGTGCAAAATTAAATAACTCATATCAACACTTTTTATTGCCTTTTACTTATAGCTTGTGATGTGGATTTTATTTTTATTTTATTTTTCATCAAACATCTACCTCTTGCTGAGTGCACCAAGTGCACTTTACAATAATGGCATCCCCATTCATGCTTCAGTCACAGTGTGTAGAAGCGCTTTCTGGTTTTTATAGAGTTTTTAAATCCAAAACTAATTTTTAGGTGTCATTTTTGGGAGATCCATGCAGGATAGTGTTGAGAGAATAAGAGGTTTATGAAACAGCTTGCTGTTGACTAGCACAGGCCAGCCAAAGAGAGATCCCTGGAGTGTGAACTGGTGACTTCATCTTCTACGGTGGATGAGATTACAGTGAGAAAAGCCTCTGACTTTCTGTTTGTCCTAGTTGGCGCAGAGCAAAGCTATGAACTCTGACCATGTGTTCATGAACACTCTGCTCCTGCAGAGTGCTGTAAGACCACAGGGTTAAAACACAAAAACCCTGACTCACAGAATAAGATGGCTCTGAATTAAGTCATTGGAAACATTAATATATGTAAAGAAGATGTAATGCACACTCTGCACTGTCTCATTGCCAAGTCCTGTTGTCCTTTACTGGAAAAGAGACCACACAGAAAGGAGAACTGGCTGTGGTGCATCACACACCCAAATAAGTCATGTTTCAGTCCTGCTGAAGTTTTCAGGAAACTGGAGTTTTCCAGGTTTTTCAGAGCATGGAAGGGGCTGCAACTCACTTTTCAGAGTGCAAAAACTATAGTGTTCTTTTTAAACGATTATAAAAATGTGTTTTTTATATGCTCTCAGCATAACATACATTTATTTTTTATAGAATGAGTGAACTCTAATTACAAAGCAGGCCTTGTATTGTAAAAAGATGAGCACTTCACTCAAAATCAGTCTTCCTCTGGTTTACCAGTGCAGAAGATAGGACATCCCAAATGCACGTCCCCATTAGACAAGGACCAGTGACCACAGGTCAAAATGGGCCAAAAGACAATGATGTTTATGAGAGGCCCATAGGTCAAAGGTCATCGAGAGGAAAAAAGCTGGAATCACTGAGACTGAATACCGAACTGATCCGGTAGATAATGTTGTCACTTGTTATGACTGGATTTGTTCAAAAAATTAAAAATGCCTTCAAAACACAAAGTGTACTGTGCAAAATTTAGACTATTCATTTAAAAAAATACAGATTCTATAAAGATGCACACAGATAGAAAAGGACAAAATGCTTTATAATAATATTGACATTGTTTTCATTCATCCTTCATCTGACATAGTTACTAAAGAGAAATCCTTAAATTGATGCCTTGCCATCTTTGTAATTTTAATTTCTATACCAGTGTTTCTCAATAGGCTTAAAGAATTTCCCAAGGAAGGAGATGAATTCTGTCAACCTAAAGATATTCATTTGTCACCATGCTTTGATGTGGTTGTAAAGTACCACACAATTTAAATGGCTTGCTTGTTAAATGTGTTGAAAACAGGGTGAGATTGTGTGTGGTGGTTAACATGGTATGGACTAAAACACATTTGGATGTAGGGGGCGTGGAGGTCTATAAGGCAATAAACACACAGCACTTGTGGGCATGCTCAGTTTATTACATAAGACGAGTCTAAAGACTGGAAAATCACTATTCTGGGAAATTTCACCTTTTGCAGTTGAAGATGCAACAACTTCTTTGCAGCACCTCTTTACTCAAAGGTCATTTCACTGAGAAACCGTTTTTTACTTGTTATTTTTGAAATATAATCGTCACTCTGAGTTAATAATCTTCTACCCCTATTTCCTGCATTGGTTGCCGATAACAAATGGATGAGGAAATGCTCGGATTAGACAAGCCTGTGACATTTCCACGTCATTATATCAAATTGGCTCACAACAGGGAAGGCTGTTGTTGGTTTAGAGTCCAGAAGAGAGCAGAGAGCATCTCGGCTAGTAGAAGCTAACCGTTAGCATTAGCAACGCCACGACACGGCAGAACTCCTTCAGGCTTGTGTTATTTGTGGAGGTAAAACATCAACGGAGTCAGTGGTAGAGTCGATTTGCTGTTAGCCAATGGCGAGATGTCCGAATATCAGGAAATAATCTTCCATCTGCTGCTCCCCTCTGCTCTGGGTCACTTATAGTTCCTGAAACAGGAGTGCCAGAGCTTTTTTCCACAGAATGTGGAAATCCAGGAAATTAAACTTTGTTTTTATAATATACCCCTACATCATTCCTCCTGATATCTATTAATATGTTTACTGCTTCTAAACTGCAATTCTGGCATAAATAGAAGTGCTTTTTAAAAACTTAATATCAGCACTGTTTATGACGCAGCTTCATAATTACAGTGAATGCTGAGTCAGTAAAGAATTCCCTGAATGTCCTGCAAATGCTGTAATCCATATGGGATCTTCTCTTGCTGACTTACTGTGAGCAAAAAAGAAAAACACATGGCATCTAAAAATGAAATGTTATTTGTAATCTGCAGTATGAAGCAACAGGGGTAAAGCAGGTCTGTGATTATTTGCATATCTAAACCCACCCTCTCTTCTTTCCAGATGTCGATATCCTCCAGAAGTTGGGGCTTAAGGGAGAGAAGCCTTCGCGCTCCGTTCCAACAGGGGTCATTCCGTTCAGATCGGGGATTATCCTCACCCAACGGGCGCACATTGAGTCTCCGTTGGGCTCGATCCTTCCAGCGGCCATCTGGCCCAAGTTGGCACTGGTCCTGAGTGTACGGTCACATCGTGTGAACAGCGCTTTCCTCTTCACTGTGCTTTCAAGCAACAAGAAACTTCTTCTTGGTCTGCAGCTTTTACCGCGCAGTCTTGTGCTACACACAGGACCAAACACCTCAGTGGCACTGCCCTACGAGCCCCATGATGGCCAGTGGCACCAGCTGGCAGTAGGGATTAATGGACAGAGAGTGACTCTATATGCCTCCTGCGGAGAGCAGAGTGTTCAGGCAGACTTTGGGTGGGACAATGAGGAGGGACTGGCTCCAGAGCTCCAAGGCTCCTTCCTGCTGGGGCGGACAAACCAGCAGCATGCTTCATCATCCTTTGAAGGAGCTATTTGCCAGTTTGATCTGGTCCCTTCTGCACAGGCAGCTCATAACTACTGCAAGTACATAAAGAAACAGTGCAGGGAAGCTGACACGTACAGGCCTAACCTTTCACCTTTACTGCCTATCCTACCAAGAGCAACAAACATCTCAGCTACTGCTGCCACTCCGAAGCGCGGTGGTCTAGAAACATCCAGAAAGTCGACAGGGTTGAGCCTTGCCAAGAGTGTTGCTGCTGCTGCGTCAGCTGTCAGATATGTGGCCTCGCCCAAAACAATAAAACCAAATCAGAGGACTACCCCCACTCCCCAGCTGGTTACTGCAACACCAGTCACATCCCATTTTGGTTTGGTTGCCCCATCTCCTAAGACCAGGACAGAAACTGTAACACCACCACTCAGGACAGCAGCCTCACACACAAAACCACCAACCCCAAGACCTAAAGCTTCAAATCAGGAAACCCCCAAACTACCCAAACCCACGCCTCAGAAGAGCTCAAACAGCCCCAAAAAGACAACTGCAGGAACAGACAAGAAGAAGCCTACTACTCCAGCCACTATCACAGCAAAACCCTCCAAGACCAAATCTGGCTCTGTCCTGCGAGACCAACCTAAAGTCCTAAACAAACCACAGCCCACAACATCCAAGAGAACACTCCCGAAACCTAAAGTTTCTCCGTCCAAAGCCACTCAGCCAAAATCCAAATCAAATCCTGTCAAAGTCGCCCCTTCTAAACCAACAAAAACCAAAGTTAGTTCCTCAAAATCAACAACCCCCAAACCGACAAACGGAAAATCATTCAAACAAGCTTCTAAACTGACAATCAAGCCAACAAAGAAAACCAAAACTACCAAAGCTCCAATCACCCCACGACCTACCAAGCCTTCGTACAACACAGTGACACCACCTGCCACCGATGGCTTCCTGAGCTGGGAGGTGCCACCAACACAGTTTTCAATGCTGGCGGGACCTGTGGGACAGAAAGGAGACCAAGGCCCCTCGGTAAGAGAGTCTGCTTTGTTAAGTTGCCCTAATTAAAGGTTGAATATGAAACAATTTAATAAAAAGATATATTTTAAAAAAATAATACCTCCACGGGGCGTTTAGAGGTGTGCAGAAGGAAGGTACAGTATTTCCTTTATAAGCTACATTTTAATAAAAAAATAATCAAATATTTATTTTGACGGGCACGACACTGGGTTTATGTTTACATCTACCAGCCAATAGAGGGCACCGTTGTGGGTTTCCAAATACATAAACAGTCTGCTCGACACAGCGAGGCTGGCACTGTAGAAAATGGCGGACTCGGCAAGTCAAGCAGCTGCTTCTGAGTCCAGAAGATGTCGTTATCCTTCTCAGAAGAGGAGCGACCATAAAAGATCTAAAACCAGAGTGAGTTTAGGTGAAGCCTACAACAGATGGACCCAAATTAAATATTTTCCCTGCTTCAAAACGCACGTGGAAATGGCACATTTTCTCATGGATAGGTAAGCTGTTATTGCAAATACAACCTCCACACACTAGATGTCACTTTGGTGTTTGTGATCCACATTCAACCTTTAACATACCTTTGCACCAGTACCACAAAATGAAGCTAATGAATCGAACTGTAATCTCTTTGGGGCATTAGTGGAAAGGTTTGGATTACCCAGCATCAGTGGCGCCCCCAAGGGGTGGACATGGCCAGAAAATTGCTGGCCACTCCAGGGAAGACCAGTGTCAATAAATCATATTAATGTTCACTCAAACCATAAATGCATCTTATTTAATCAAGACATAAATTTAACACCCAATAAAAAAAATACAATTAATGAGTAAAGAAATAATCAGAATTTAAAAAATGTATAAATGTTTCTGCTGCTCACCATTTTCTAAAAAAAGTTTATATCTCCATAGTTTTTTGTGAAAACAGCAACAGGTGAATTAAACTAAAAAATAAACCTCTAAAATAAATTTTGAAAAAAACATTTCAAATAACTGAAATGTGTTTTTCTGACATTTTTGTGTTTCTCAAATTTGAGTTAAGTGTTTTGGATGCATATTGTTTTTTTGTTGTTGTTTTTTTTAATGAATAAAGGAGCAATGCAATGCAATTCCCCAGGCTAAACTCTCCCAGAGTTACCACAAGGACCAACTTGGTGTGCCACCCCAAAATTTTCTTTGGCCCCATCTGGCCACCCTTATCAAAAATTTCTGGGAGCGCCCCTGCCCAGCGTCCACTGTCACAGAGGCTTTTCTCACATGCTGTTGAACTTGAAGTGAAAGACACTAAAACAGCATTTATTACCATTACCTTCTCGCTCCTGCACATGAGGCAGTTCTTTAATGTTTTCACTTCTTCACTCATTCCTCTGTAGATCAAACCACCCAGACTGATCGTAAAGTGTCATTTCTCACGCTTTGTCATCTCTTGACCAGATTCCTCCGGCTAGTCGAGGTCACGTGACCCCATTTCAAAGCAAGGTTGAGGGTCATAGCGGTTGGTAAACATTCAGCCTCCCAATCTAAGGTTAGGCAAAGCTTTTAGTGTCATCGCTTGAAGCTGGAACCCAACTTTCCCCTTTTCAGAGGTCACTTATTTCTTCACACTGGTGGATGTGAAATTCAATAGAGTGTTTTACCTTTGCTTTGTTGCTGTTCGTAACTTTGAAACAAACAGCATGCAGTATGTTGAGGATGACCTCAACAACAATGGGTTAAGTTTTATGTGGTTGAGAAGGCAAGATTAGGCAGACAAGAGGCTAACAGATGAAGGAAACTCCATCAAAACCCAAAAATACCACGAGGAAAACCAAAGAACCCAAACAAGAATGAACTGAAAGGCAAGACCAGTATCCGTGAAACGCTCTTCTTGATGATGGGCAGGTGTAAGTGGAGCTCCCGTGGGAGTAAACAAACATGTTAAAGGAGGAAGACTGCAGAAGGAAGTGGATGTGTGAAGATGGACAGATGTGTTGATGCTGACACGTCGTAGAGCATCATTAGGGGTGGTCTCACCCTGGAGGGTCACCCTGAAAGCGAGTGTGAGACTCTGTGAGATTCGTGTGAGGAGTGTTTGGAACTCGTGTTTTTTCCTTGTCGTCTAAAGTTGATAGCTTTGTGAAAATGAGATCAGGACAGAATATTCTGAGACATCAATAGCCGCTTCTTATGTTAGTTGCTTTTTATTAGATTGCCATGCCTTTTATCTTAACATCAAACTTCAAAGGATCTTTAACAGTCTAGTAAAGATGCATTAATGAATCTGACCCGTTTTTAGGATATCAAGTGTTTTAAGACAAATGTAACTGAAAATCCAGAGCCCCTAAAGGGTGTTCTTGTCTGGTGAAATAACCACAAGCTTTCTGTTTTTCCTCACTTCTATTTGATTAAAAGAAAACGAATGAGCAGAAGCCAGATAAAGACATACAGGGGCATTCAGTGGTGCAGGAAATGACCTGTTATTTCTAGTGTTTCTACAGTTTCCTGTCACGCAGGTCCACTACCTCTTTGATGGATAAGGTTTAACTCTCATCGCCTTCCGATGGAATTACTTCAGAGGGACAAGGTGTCACGTTTTACTCTTCAAACATAGAGTGGTCTATGTTTTATGGGAATAATTTAAATGTGTAGACCCAAAAAAAGGGGTTTTAATAACTGATGTTTTTGACAGACGTGCTTGTGGAAGATAGCTTGTGTATTTGCTAAGATGAACGTATATCGCCATGCAGCACTGACTGAGCTAAATTTCCCCAGGGACTACCAGGAGCTCCAGGGAAGCCAGGCCTACCAGGCAAGAGGGGTCCTCGGGTAAGTTTTCAAACGCCACTGAACCAGTGGTGCCCCCAAGGGGTGGCCAGGGGTGGCCATAGCCACCCCTACCAAATTGCTCCCCCCCAGGGAAGACCAGCGTTCTTTAATAAATCACATTAATGTTCACTCAAACCATAAATTAATCTTATTTAATCAGTACATAAATGTAAAACCCAATAAAAAATTATACAATTAATGAGTAAAGAAATAATCAGAATAAAAATACATGTATATATGTTTCTGCTGCTCACCATTAAAAAAAGTTTACATCTCCATATTTTTTGTTAAAACAGCAACAGGCGAATTCAACTAAAAATTAAATTTCTAAAATAATTTTTGATATAACATTTCAAATTACTGAAATGTATTTTTCTGATATTTTTGTATTTCTCAAATTTAAGTGCATATTGTTTTTTAATAAAAATGCTATAAAAAAGGCTAAATTCTCCCAGAGTTACCACAAGGTCCAATTTGGTGTGCCACCCCAAAATTATCTCTAGCCCAGTCTGGCCACCCTTATCAAATATTTCAGGGGGCGCCCCTGCTCTGAACATGTAAAACACACAAATACTTCAAAAGTTTTGTTTTTTTCCTAATTTAAAAATGCAAACATGTTGTTCACAATGTCTACATTTTTAAATATGTTGTGTTGTTTCTGCCAATGTATTTTATCCTGAAAGCCTTCATAGGAAAAAGAAAACCAAACTGAAAGTTGACCAGCTATGTCGGTGTCAGCCAGCATAGAAGCTCTGGACTGTTTTCTGCAAGGACCAGATTCCTACATCAGTTTAAATCCCTCCCATTAAACCAGCTGATACACACACACACACACAACTCTCTAATGTGCTCAGACAAAGTTCTCCTATGCAGGCGGATTGACCATATTCAGCACAAGGCTGCTAGTGCTGACCTCCCACCCCTAAGCATAAACAGGAAAGCTCATATAAAGAAAGCCTTTCAAAAGGCTGCCTGTGCCACAGGATGCCTAATAAAAGCACTGTAAACAGACAGAGAACACATGGCTCCACTGGATTTTCTTGTCCTGGCTAGGCTGTTGCTGCAGACCTCACCAACACTTCATAGGAATCCCACTCGGAACCAATGAAAGGCGTCTTTTTCCAAGCCAGTTAAATATATAGACTCATTCAGTGCGTCTTCTTTTTCGGAATTCTCCTTTGGTTTTGCATTTTCTCACGTAAAGACTTCAAGTGTGTGTTAGGGCATGTTTCTGATTTGTCCATTAGCCTCTGCTTTGACCCAAACTGACTCTTTTCCAGCAGCTTTTAGACAGATCACGATGACAATTTGTGTTTTTATGCCACCATAACTTTTCTTTTTAGTGCCACAACTGAGGTTAAAATTTGTAGTTTGTCTGGTGTCAATTATCTCAACAACGTTTGGAGGGTTTGCCATAAAACCTGGAGGCAGACCATTATCAGGGTGAATTTTTTAAGTGGTCTTTAGTTACAAGCCACAAAAAAAATGTATTCTCATTATTCTAGGTTAGTCAGCACTATGGAGCAATTTTCAGCTAGAAGTAGAACATTTCAGAAGAAAAGTTAAATGTCTCATTCATTTGTTTTTTATAAATTAATGCCTCGTGAATCATTTTCTGTGGAAAAACAAAGCAGACGTTTGTTGGAGTGGGTTGGCGGAAAACTACAGGATTACGAGTTTTACTCATTAATATATGCAAATATCTCATCTTTAAAGGGTGGCAAAACACCTATTTCTTGATTTATAAAATCTACAAGAAGTGTAAAGAAAACCATGGTGTAGAGAAATGTTAAAGCTGCTACCAGTAGCTCATTAAGGTCTCCGTGGCAACCACACACCTGTGTCTCCCACTCCCTAGCCCTTTTTATAAAACAATGCCACCAATTTGCCGCAACATCGATGCGGCATCTGGGAGCCTAAGGTCGTTTATAAGAGCTCAGACCGTGGCGGTAATGATGCGCAATCATGTCTGTTTTATAAAAGATTATGCGATGGCGGCATAAAGGAGGTATGGGGGCGGTCTCTGCAATGTCGCGGACTTCCGTTTATCTTGGACATAACTTGCTTTTTATTGCGATCAAAGCCGCTCTCCTTATGTTTTGTTTTTCACAAGCAGCTACAGGTATCTGTCATTGACCGTCCCTGTGAACTGTAAGGTAATCTGAGCTGCAGATCTAACGGAGAGAAGCTCCGGAGCTCCAGTTTATCATCTCAGCTGGTTCTGTTTACAAACTAAACTTAAGCCTGTGTTTACTTTCATTTTCAATATAGTTCCCGGCCGGAGCTCGGCATTAATTCATCACGTGGTCATGACACCACCCTCTTTTGCGCCAATGCTTAATGTGTGTTTATAAGACCGGCGAAGCCGCAATATTACCGCAATATTACCGCAATATTACCGCAATATTACTATCAAGCATGACGGCACGAATGCCGCAAAATTCCCGCAACGTGATGCCGCCATGGCGCGTTCAAGACACACGTTGCGGCAATATTGCGCTGATTTGCCGGCATGGTGTGTCTTATAAAAAGGGCTCCTAACAGCGAACTAGTGTAGCCAAAAATATATATACTTAGGCCCTGTCCACACGTAGCTGGGTATCTCCCAAAACGAAGATATTTTTCTACGATTGGGCCTGTCATCCACACGAAAACGCATTTTTTCACAATGAAAACCAATCTTTTTAAAAACTCTGGCCAAAGTGAAGATTTGCGTTTTCTCCATTTTAAACATTTCTGTGTGGACAGAAATAACCAGAGTTTTAGGTTTCACGTCACTGTCTGCGACAAAAATGCTGACGGTCCATGTGCAACCTTACCCTGCCTACAACATGGATGCCCTCAGAGCTGTGCTGGCGTTATCAATCGTTCAAGTGCTTTTTGATGCTTGTTGTTTTTATACTCCAAACATACATTTAAGAGCAATTCTACCTCCTTATCGGTCCACACAAGCGAGCTAGGCGCCATGTTTTGTTGAAGTTGAGCAGGAAGACCAAATGGATAGGATTCAAGGGAACTACTGCCACCTACAGGTCTGGCATGCCTATGAATGTGCTTAACAATGCACTTATGCGGTTACGTGTGGATGGAGTTTTTTCTAAAAACGAGGAGGTGTGGACGCTATTTTTTGAGAGGGCGGATATTCGTTTTTTAAAAACCCGGCTACGTGTGGACAAGGCCTCAGTATACCTCATAAACAGTTGGTGTAAGATAGCCATAGACCATGGCACATATATTTCTATAGTGTCCATGTTTTGAGCTGTAATTTGTGTATCTCCTAAATGAGATTTGGATGTTCAAAGGTTTTTAGTCTTTAAACATTTTCCTTTAAAAGTCATCATCAAACTTAAACTGGTATTGTTTGAAAACTAATCAAAGGTATCAAAATGCTACTTTAGGTATGTAAAGTTCACCTTTCTGGGACCTATTTAAACTTTGAATGTTTGTACTGAGAAACCCGCCGGAGCCACAGAAGTCCAAAGAAGGCTGGGATTTCCCAACTGTTTTACCAAAACACCATTGTTGAGAACTTTTTGCAGATTTTGTTTACATTGAATGACATAACAAAGACATGATGCACTAACTCTTTATATTGCACGGTTTGATTTCAAATTTTCAACACTACAAAAATAATTATAATAATAAAAAAATAAAAATCGTGAAAGGTTCGCAAATCAGATTGTTGTAAAAGTGGTTCACTGCTTATGCACTGGCATTTCCCACAATGCACAGCTTTAACAATCTTGTGTTATAAGTTTGATTTAAGCTGTTTTCTCAGAATCACTAAAGCCCTGAAACCCTCTAGGTATTCCAAGAGGGGCTCTATGTTGGACAAGACATTCTTTACTCAGCCAGAGTTAACTTTGTGTCCCTGTTACCATATCGGCTTCCACATGCCTAATGCTTCTGTGTGTTTTAGTTTTGACATAAATGTTGAAACTGCTAGTAAGTTGGTGATTATTCCACCACTCACAAAACAACATCGCCAGGACGATCTCCAGAGTCATTACTTGAAGAGCTCCGTTTTATAAGTCACAAATCTTTTGGCTTCTTCATTTATAATGCTTATTACACGCTGTGTGAACAGCCAACTTCTGCAGAATAGGCAATAAATTGGTTTAAGGACATCAAAAACAAATATTATTTGGTGTGCTTGGATGCATGTGATTTCATAAATATGTGAGTAAGTGTTATTTAATGCATCTGCTCACGTCTTAAGAGACTTTCAAGGTCTCTTTAATACCCCTCTCGCTCCTAGGTGTAAAAGGAGTTCTTTGTCTGGATTCAATTAAAGCTATTTAAGCCCCATCAGCACCTCTCATTTCATCTCTGGTAGCCGCTCCACAGCTTCACCTAGCATGAGGCGATCCAAATGAAAATAACATGGAGTAAAGGTTAATTGGGCTTAAAATGCAAGCTCAGTGTAGTGTAAACTTGGCCAAGCCAAACGTAATTTTGATTCTAAATATTTTTGCTGAATCGAGCTGCAAAATGCTTCTAAATGTGCTCAGGAAAAGCTTCATAAAAGCAGAGTTGTTATCTTTTAAAGCAGCATTCCGCAAGTTTTACACCTTAAAATAATGCTTTTTTTGTAAAGTTTTTGCGTCATACTGTTATCTATTATGTTCATTTTCATACCTGTGATAGTGTTGGGGGGTCCCACGTCTGTTTAAAGTTAAAGTACCAAGTCATCATCACACACTGGTGAAATTACATCTCCGCATTTGACCGTTCCCCATGGTGGGGAGCGGTGAGCTGCAGCTGTGGCCGCGCTCGGGAACTATTTGGTGGTTTAACCCCCCAATCCAACCCCTTAGTGCTGAGTGTCAAGCGAGGAAGCATTGGGTCCCATTTTTTCAAAGTCTTTGGTATGACCCGACCGGGAATCGAACCCTGATCTCCCAGTTTTTGTGCATCAGGTAGCAACGGAAGTACTGACTGGGTGTCGTTTTATGGCAGAATATGGCAAGCCAAAGGGATAAAAAAGCGCGCGTTCTAAATGCGCGTTATGTCGAGAAGGGTATCGCTGCAGACCCGGACACGCCAGTTTGAGGCCGACACCACTTTCAGGCCGACGCCACTTTCAGGCTTCTACTGTTTTTGAGACAGCGCCGCCCCCTGGACTAGTTTCATAGCAATAGCATAGCAATCCAAGATATTAAGAATTCGTTTTAATATTGAGAGCAATGACTGCTCTTTCTGTGAAAGTCATATAGAAACTATAGATCATATTTTTTATGAATGTCAGAAAACACAATTATTTTGGAAAAAACTAGAGATGTGGCTCAAATCAAAAATACCCTTCCCAGTTCATATTACTAAAGATATGATCATTTTTGGAATTCTACTCAAAGATAAGGAACTCTGCTATAACACCATCCTCTTCTTAGCCAAATTTTTTATCCACAAACCTGAAAGTGGCGTCGGCCTGAATCTGGTGTGGTTGCAGTTAAACATCTGTCCATTAGAGGTCACTTTCTCGAAAAGGGTAGAAGCCTGAAAGTGGCATCAACCTGAAAGTGGGTAACTAATTTGAAAAACAACTTAATTGAAGCTTTAACAACAATTAATTTTTTTAATAATCAATTAATAGAATTTTTTTTAATAAGCAATTAACAGAAGGGTAGAAGCCTGAAAGTGGCGTCGGCCTGAATCTGGTGTGGTTGCAGTTAAACATCTGTTCGTTAGAGGTCATCGCTGTCTCGAAAAGGGTAGAAGCCTGAAAGTGGCGTCGGCCTGAAAGGGGTGTCGGCCTGAAACTGGCGTCTTCGGGTCTGCAGCATTATACTATTGGTTATGTCTGCCAAAATGCGCGTCTTGAACACGCGTTTTGACGCCAAAGGGTGCAATAACTTCATGAATAATAATGAGTAAGACTCCAAATCCTGCTGTTTTCTGCTCCCTTCTCCTTCCTGAAACAGGAGTGCGAGAGCTTTTTCTTTCTGCAGAGAATGACTCACAAGGCATTCATTTATACTAGAGACCACTGCGGATTTGTTGAAATAAAGAGTTTATGTCCTCTTTAAAGAAAAAAAGGACTTGTAAAGTTTATTGAGTTTTGATACCAAATGAGCTGCATTTGTATAGCTGGGAGGACTCCAGGCATTCACCCATTCACACACTGATGGTGATAAGCTACAATGTAACCACAGCTGCTCTGGATCACACAGACAGAAGCAAGGCAGGAAGGCGAAGTGTCTTGATTTGAACCAGCAACCCACCAATTACCGGGTAAACTCCTAACCCCTGAGCCACCGTCACCCCCAGTTTAACAGGAGTCCCTTGCATGCACAGTGCCAGTGTCAGAGTCTGACCACAGATATTTTATTTCACACACACACAGGCGTGTATACATGCTGGAGCTCTATAATCCCTCACGGACAAATATGGCTGTGTTTATGACGCAACTATATAAAGAGCAACGTCGATTATGGCGCTTTCCTGTAAACAAAATCATTTATCAAGTTTAATTGCAGCTGCCATGTGTATGTGCTAGCGCAGAGATGCATATACACATATTTACACAGATGCAAAGACGCAATCCATGCAAACAAATGCTTTACAAACTCTCCTCTCTCAGCCAAATGAACATGTGGTTTCTATTTGGAGAAGGAGATTCACCACTTCAGTGCAATGATCAACACCAAATCTGATTTTCACGCTTCAGGCCCACAGTTGGTGATTTGGTCTTAAGCTGTGATGAGTAAGAGTAGTTTCCAGTCGTGGAGTTTTTTGCCTCTGCGCCAGATTTCTGCTTGACCCTCTGTAGCCTCGGATTACTGGAGGTCTCTGTGATAACACACAGAGCACCATTGATCCCAAGAAGCACCTCCCGTGAACCTTGACCCCTGATCCCGAACATGTGAGTGTGAGATGCCGTCGCCGTGGTAACGGATGTCTGCTCGGAAGTTTCTGTTAGGTGTCCGTGAGTGTCCGAGGGTTTCACGGGTCGGTTTGTGGGAGTGTAAAAACGACCGTGTGGTGGGAGGGCGTGAGAGGAAACGTGGACGCATCACGAACGCACAGACCTGCATCTGTCCGAGCGCCGGCTCCATGTGTTCGTCAGGAGCCTCACGGGTCAATGAGGTCTTTGTCCAATGAAAAAAATGGTTGTCACCCATCTTTCCTCGTCCTTCCCCCTGAACAACACTTCTTCTGTCATCAAACAAATCCCCTCCTACCTTGATCCACCTGTTTGAACTCAGAGAAACTTTCAGCAGAGCAAGTTTTGCTTTGTTCAGCTTTAATAAAATGATTATGGGTCTTTGCGCTGGAAAAGAACCGTAATATGATTCAGAACATTAAAAATAACAGACTATGATCTAATTTTTTATAGGTGCGATCTCCGTGAACACTCACACAGTTATAATACAACCTTATAAATGTTCGGCCAAAGCTCTGGATTTCCATTACCTGTTTTAAACTCGCCTTTACGAGCCTTCATAGAAGTAAGCGCCTAAGTGATACTTTGCATCACTTAGTAGTTTCCTTTTCTTTTTCACACCACATGACGTACATCACTTTAAAACATTGGCCGTTGAAGACTCCAGTCATCCTGCCTGCTTTTGTTATTATAACTCTGATTTATGTGACGTTGGGCTGCAAATTCCAATTTTCTCATTCAGCAATGGAGCAAGCACAAATGGGACTCTAATGGACGGTGAAATATTTTCCTTAAAGGCAAAAGCTGTGCAGGTATCACCTTGGATCTGTAATTATGAAGACGTCCGGCGGTTTTACATCCATAGACTCATTTGGCACAGCATCACTGAAAAACGCTTTAATCTTTACTGCGATGGCTTTTTGCTCATTTAAAGCGTCTTTTATGAGCCTTTATGAGTTTACAGGGAAGACCATCATTATTTTTTTCCTGTGTGGGTATAGAACATGGGAATGATGTCATCCATCCACCATACAGCTGCAGTTGTACCACAGAGAGTCGTGTCTGGATATAGTAGCGGTTATCGCTTGTGTAGGTTTTCATGAAGAATTTGCTGGATTGTAAAGTTTAATAGGAACCACAGGTCAGATGATGCCTTTATTTATTTATTTATTTATTTTTATTTGGTAGCCCCACCCTGTTCCTCTCTAATTAGGCACCTGCTTTGAGAGAGAAGCGCCCAACGTGGAGGCGAGGGCACGAGATCGAATCTCGGTGCCAGCCAATGCCTACAAGCCCAAACGGCGGTGCGCCACAGGGTTATTTTAGAAGCATGTAATTCAAACATGTTTGTTTAAGTTTACTCAGGGCGGAGCAGCGATCTTTAACGCTGCGCGGACAGACCGTCTCTCTTGGAATGCCAGCTGCGTAGAAACCGAGAGTAAAACGGGAAGCGTGTGGGATGAAAAGAGGCGAGATCCTTAAAACTTCAGAGTCGTTAAAATGAAAATATGTTGAGTTTAAACCACACCAAGCTCAAAGCATGTTTTGAATATGATTTTATGACTCAAATAAAAGATTAAAACTCCTTTTATGCTAATTCCGGGCGTTAAAACCCTGTCCTAATTGAGTCAGACAAGACTGTCCTCACCTTTGACAGGACGATCAATTGCGGTCAAACAGATTTATGTTCCAGACGCTGATGTGTCTGTTTTAGACGTTTTCTAGCAGGACATTTTTGTGGAATTGTACGACCGAGCCCAAACCTCAGCATTGCATTTTTTTAATTTTAAATCCTCACTGAAATGTTGCATATTTGCTCGTCTGGATGTTGCTGGACGTTGGGTTTTGTTTCTGCAGATCAGATTCCTCTAACAAAAAGCCTCCTGATTTGTTTTGACTCACCTCAGTGAAACTTACTGACCCAGCTCTTAAAGCACTTCTTCCACACTCAGCTCACTCAACCCCTGACCCAGGATGGGCATAGGTTAGAGGCCCGAAGGTGCCACACCACGTGGAGGGCAGGGGTGAGGTCAGGGATCCACAGAAGAACCCCATTCAGGAAAAGAAAAACCAGACAGTCAGACGGGTGGATGAATAACGCACCGACCCACCCCCTGCGCTTCTGTCTGCGAGCTGCAGCTCAAACCAAAACACTGCTGTATATTCATTCCCCGACTTTCAAAGTTTCTCTGCTAAACCTTCCCATGGGGGCTTCGGCGCACAGCGCTGGGGTTCACATTACCGAGATGCTGCCACTGCTGATCCTGCGTCGTTTCTGCTTATTTCCTGAGCGTTCGCCAGCGCAGACAGAAATGCACGTCAGCAGTCAAACTCAAAGTGCTGGAGACAAGAGAGTGTCTGCGTTAGCCATTAACGTGCCTGGCAGTTGTGTGTTTGTTTGTGTGCGTGTATCAGAGACTGGGGGTGGACTGTGAGGCAGCGGGGGACAGAAAAATACGACCATATGGTGGAGCAGCTCCAGAAAGCCCCATTTTCCATGGGCTTCTACCCCCAACACCAACCCCAAATACCTCACGCATAAACACACACACACACACACATGCATGCACACACACACACACACATGCACACAGTTAATGTAAAGGCTGAAGTTCTCCATACAGTCTTATTTTGAGGGTTAAAAAAGGCCTTTGGATAATTTTTGGATCTTTAAGTGATGAACTATAGACTCTCACTCATTTTTTGATCATTTTTCCCTACTTTTGACTTTTTACAGGGTGAACCTGGTCCCCATGGGAACCCTGGCCGACCCGGTCCTCCTGGGCTCAAGGTACTCAATCTTAGTCTAACTAGTGAGTGTGTTGGTGTATCGCCAAAAGAGCCCTTCAGTCATGTTGCAAAAGATTTTATCTGCCTCTTTTAGGACCATTAATTACCCTTAATGTGAATAATCGACCTTTAAGATCATAATCAACAACTTTTCTATGAGGTTCTTTGGAGTTCAGGATTTCCTTCAATCTTGCAAACATATTCAGGCTCTGATACAATCCAACACTTACATGTGTATTTTTTCATCCACTTCTGTGCTAAACTGTGAGTTTGAGTGTTTCCTCTGCAATCTGAGTAGAGAGGAAAGAAAGTGGTAAGCTGACGCCCGAGGAGGTCAACATGATTTATCCAGCTGTCAGGAAGAGACATTATGGGTCAAAAACAAGAACTCTAAATAAATCTGTCCATTTTTAACGTGTGAGCAGATGACTCTGCCTAAAACAAATCCTCTACATCCTTTGTGAGTGATCTACACACCTCAGGAATCACCCTTGACCTCTGAATGTGTGTTTGGCGCTCGGAGTCCAGAGTAATATGTTTAGTTTAGGTTCATCATAAAAACGTCCTAAATGAGTGAGTCTGGTACCCAGAGCTATCGCCAGGACGAATCAGACTCGTAGGGGCTTGGTTGGTGTGATTTTAATTAGTTCTGTTGTATTTTTTTATTTTTGGTTTCATATCATTTATCTTTACAGTTTTGTGCTTAGAAAATCATTTTCTACTCATTTGGAATTAATGTGGACTGTAAGTGTTCTGCATCCCTAACAGAGAGCTAGCTTAGCTTAGCACACCTTCTTTTATGAATAAAAACAGATTTTTTTTTTTATTCTTTCTAAGTTCAGATTTTTTGAGAGGTTTTATGTGAGAGGTTTAATAACATTTAAATAACATTTATATTTTACATAGCTCTTTAAATGGCCTCAGTTTGGAGAAATAGGGAATTTTTGTGAACAGACAGATGCTCAAACAGCGCAGATTTGAGCCAAGACCAAAGCAGATGACTGACTTTTTAAACTTTTCTATTGTCTAAACCTTCACAGGCAAACAGAAACTTTACTATGCTGTCAATGTTGCATTGCATAATTATTCCATCGTCTCATTGCCAGCCTTGGGTTGTGTGTGCTGACCAGACTGAAGAGCAAATGCTAAACCAGTTTTAAAGTTAGAACGCCACATTTTAATCCCACAGCAGCTCCCCCGGTCCTCCAGATGGATTCAATGATGCCCTACATTGACAGAATTAAACTGTTAATGTTAATAATAACGGTGGACGCTATTTAGCGTTGATCAGTGACATCACTCACTGCTGAAGCAGTCGCTATAAGCTGACGTCTGTGCAAAGTCCTGAAAGGGCTGAATTTGTTTGGAGACACAACGGATGAGAGGACCACGCCGTCGTCTCCTGGCCAATTCTCCCTCCCAGAAATGACCCTGAAGTTCTGACAGTGGAAAACACACCTGATGTCCTCTATAATAGACCTTCAGTTGGACAGATAAATGTTGCTCATTCAACAATTTCATCTTTTTGTACAGAAAATGTGCAAAAGCTTGTGCAGGTTTCTTGGTTTTAGGAAGAGATCGGGGCTCCTGATACAGCCTTGATCCACAGTGGAGTGAAATAAGAATTTATCTGGTCATCTTGTGTTGCATCTTGATATTGTTGCATTAGTCACATCCCTCAGATCTGATCACTTTGGGCGAGTTTGTAGTGTTTTTCCTGCATTCATTGTCATCATAAGGGATGCAGTTACAAGCCATTATGCTTAGGTGTCCAGAAGCATCTCTATGGCGTCGGTACAGAAAAACACAGAGGAGCACATTTAAATCATCACCAGGACAGATTTATTACTCAGATGAATAAACCGTTATGGTAGACTGGCAGAGAATGGGCCCCCTCTACCTTTTAAGTGTGTTGAAAGGATGATTATGAGGTGTTTGATGTCTTGGGGTGCTGCATTTTTTACCCTTTCATCATTAATAAATGAAACAAAGCTGTAAATGGCAGCGGCCCGTGGTGGAAGACAGGGAGTCAGCAGTCAGTGTAATTTCCGATCCGTGGCTTTGATGTGCTGAAACCCCGTTATTGTTGCCTGCTGACAATGAGGCTTGACGTGTGTGTGTGCGTGCGTGCGTGCGTGCGTGCGTGCGTGCGTGCGTGCGCGCGTGTGTGTGTGTGTGTGTGTGTGTGAGTAAATGGGCCCTGAGCCCACTAAGGGAAGCATCTGTCTCCCTGGATGAAAGAGTCTCGTGATGACTCCTGTGTTTTTGAGTGTTTTCTGTCTTTTTTACCTGTTATTTTTTAGTAAGCTGCTTTATTTAGCTAAATGCTGTCAGGGTTATTGCAAAAATCTTAAATCCATACAAAATTAACCTTCTCCCTTTTTTGTCTTTTTCAGGGGAAAAAAGGAGACCCTGGCATCTCACCTGGTCCAGCACCTAAAGGAGAAAAGGTAATAAATATTTTCCTGCTCACACACAATAACAGGTTTTCCCTTTTGCTAGTTTCTTGTATAGTTTTGATAACTGTTAGACTTGAAATTCCTCCGTTCTCATCTTTTAAGACGCTAACTCTGTTCTTTCAGGGAGATTCAGGGATAATAGGCCTCGTTGGACTGTCCGGCCAAGAGGGTCGAATGGTAAGAGTGAAAAATCACCCTTTTCCTGCAGAAATTGCCCTTAATTTCTTATGTTGGATTGTGCGGGAGCACAAGTTATATTTAGGAGAATGTAAATTAGAAATGCACTCATAAATGACGTGCACTTGCATCGTTTCTAATATCTCATTTGCTTGAGTCATTTTGCCGTCGTTCTTCACCACATTCTGTGCAAACGGGTGTTCAATTTGGTAGGAAGTGTTTCAGAAACAAACAAAAGATTATTTTTTGTCTACAAGGAAAAGATGATGGCAGTCATGCAATCACATAAAATGCTCAGCTTAAACTTTGGTCACAGGTTGAGTTCTGTGTGTTCCTGAGGATTTCAGTGGGATTTTGGTTGACAGGAGAGTAAAATCACAAGCTAGGAGTGAGTCCAGAAGGAGCTTTTCTTTGTCTCAGCAAATTTACGCTCAATGAAAAAATAAAGAAAGAAAGTTTCTTTGATGGAAGTTTGCTGAAGTGTGCAATGATACCTTATCAATGTTCTACAATAGAGCCCAAAAAGCAATTGAAGCTTTTATTCTACATTGAATCTTTCACATATTCAGCAGCAGTCGGGCAAAGATCAGAGAGTGCTCCTTGTTGTTCCTCTGTAAACACACACACACACACACACACACACAGCTCCCTTACTTGGCAGCAATCCTTAAAACACCCTATAGGACGATTTGAGTAGAAGGGTCTTGTCTGCATTGGTGATGTTAATGGTCCTCTAGCTTTGCTCAGTCCCAGAAAGAAAAACAAGGAGCCACATAAGCCTTACACACGTCAAACAAAGTATAGGAATTATGAAGTAATCGAATACAGCAGGTAGACTGAGAGCAGAGATGTAAAATACATCTGCTTGTGTTGGCTCTCTTTCCCGAGTCACAGCTTCTTGTATGGGGTCAGCCTCCAGCAGGGCTTCTACCTCAGCTGAACATGTGGCTTTTGTTAGGTTGTGTGTTTGGTGTGTATGTGTCCATTTTTAATGTCTGTGCCTTTCTCTTTCACACACACACACACACACACACACACACACACACACACACACACGCACACGTGCATGCACACAATCAGGATGGAAAAAAGGCAAGTGGAAAACCTTTACAGAATCCTTTTAAACTAGACAGAACTGATCCTGAAGGCCTATCAAAGGTTAACCAGAGATATTTGATTTAAAAAATTTATCATTTTCTTTTTTAGCCATAGCAACACGTTAACTGTCCTAGAAACATTGGCAGTTCTAGGGGTGGGGCCACAGGGGCACTGGCCCCTGCTGAAATCTGACTAGCCCTCTGAAGTGCCCCTGTCCTGTCACTCATCAAATAGGAATTTCCAGTGTGAAATCTTGTGTAAGGAAGTTTGAACTAATACTTGGCCCCCCTATAAATATTGGGGCCCCTCATTGGCCCCATAGTCAGAAAAATCCTAGATCCGCCACTGCTAAGAAATGCTGCTTTTACAAACCTCAAAAGCCATTTATGACTACTGCTACTTATCAGAGTGACATCATAGCCCATTTTCTGGAAGTTGTTGCCTTAGTAACTTCATCAACACACACATACATTGACACACACAGAGGATGACATCATCAGAGCAGATACCAGGTATTAGTCAGTAGCCACAAACAGGTTAAAGAACCACAAGGAATTAATTTCCATTTTGCACACAAATACAAAGAAGCTCAAACTGCACAGAACAAAACACACAAGTCAGATTTAGTTATTTGCTTTTCACAGATGCTTTACATGACTCTGCATCACAACTTTAGTGAATTCAAATGCTTCTATTTCTTTTTTTTTCACAGCTTGCTCAGGTTTAAAGTGCCCAAAAGAGGTTTCTTCTTTAGGACATGCAGCAGCTTTTAGAATAAATACTGACTTTAATAATTAGACCACCCTGAATCAGTCTTTATGCCTCTTTAGCTGCTTTATTACTCCGTTCCTTTTGCTTTTGTGCTTTAGGAAAACAAGACAACAGACACCTTTTTTCCCAGTGTTCTCATCTGTATTTCTTTTTCCTTCCACACTCTGAAACACTCACACACACACACACACACACACAACTGTGGCTCTAAATCTGCCTTAGCTTGATGTTGGGAGCGGGAATTCTGGAATTTGGCTGCAGGTTTTCCACGGAAAAGTTATAATGGAGAAAGCAGCGGTGCTTTGAAAGCATTATAGCTGAGTGTGATTTTACACTGCTGGTCAGGCCAAGCATGTTCCGCTCTTTACAACATTTGTTCTACTAAGCAGAGCCTGAATGGCTTTGCAGTATGGTGTGCAAGGTCAGGGAGAGGGGACACACACAGAGCCAAACCTCAGCTACAAGGCCGCATTACAAGCCACACGTCTCCCCTTCCTGCTGCATCCCTCGGTGTGTCTCCACACACACACATGATCTCTCTCTTCTCACTTCTTGTCCATCTGTTTTTCACTAGTTAGCCCCCTTTTTTCCTCTTGAACACTCGATGTGTGGAGTTTAAACTTTCAGCTTTTCTGATCTTCATTATTACACAATAAATCTTCTCTTTTGTTGCAACTTGTTCTCTTGGATGATCGCATCTGCTTTCTGTTAATAGGTGCAGTCATCAGTTTGTGTAGCAGATGTGATTAGAAAAGTCTTCATTAAGTCAAATTTGAGTAAATGGTGGAGTCAGACATGCATCTCCACGCTTTTTGGTAACATTTTAGGAAACTGTGACTGCATTCAGACACACCTGTAAGTCTTGTTTATATGAAGTGTGTGTGTGTGTGTGTGTGTGTGTGTGTGTGTGTGTGTGTGTGTGTGTGTGTGTGTGTGTGTGTGTGTGTGTGTGTGCCCTTTTCACATGTGTGAGCGTTTTAGGATGAACCTATGGAGCCTACTCTGCAACATGAAGGTTTCCACTCAGCGTCCATGGGTGTCTTTGTAAAAGTACTGCTGGGTAGACATTCACTAAAGAAAAAAATGCAATTACTCTAAAAAATTCTGTGAAATTTCATCCAAATTTCACAGTTTAGGTCAACTCCTAAAAACGTTGTTATGTGTGAAGTAACAACACTTTTGGAAGAGTTTATAGGATCTTGTAGCATTAGGAGTATGTGACAGACCCTCAGCTACCACGTCAACTTTTAGCTAAGTATTTGTAAAATTGACTGAGTTAGAGCCATATGTGTGTTTGTTGATGTTGATATTTTGTTGCCGCCATTGATTGTGGACGTTTCCGTAAGTTTACATGTTTTTATGTAAAGGAATCAAAAGATGTTGGACTTCTGTGATTCCAGCATTAAGATCTAGAACTTCTCAGCTGTGATGAAGAACTCGCCTGCCTCCAGACTGATTCAGTGTTAAGGAAATATTTCCACAAGAACAGACAAAAAGTTTGTATTGTTAAAGCTGGGGTCTGTAGTGTGACTTCATCAAGGAGAGGAGAAGGAGATTTTGACTTTGCCATAGCACCCACCTCTGTTCCGCCTCCCCTTTAGGAAGGAGTTGAAAGACACGCCTCATACTACAAACACATACATTTTAGCGCTAACGGAAAAGTAATGTTTTCTACATGTTCCTGCTCAGACACACCTGATTCTAACTGCTGAATTGTCTCCTCAGCCTTCATCGGGTTCTGCAACAGCTGCTAATCACTCGTTTTATTCAAATCTGTTGTGTTCAAGCAGGGAAACATCTACAACCGGCAGGAATCTGGCACTCGCAATGCTAGCACACCCCTGCTAACGCTACAGCAGGCTCAAACCTGATTTATACTTCTCCGTCTGTGTCAGTAGAGACATCCAACAGCATTATGCATCAGCACAAGGGTTCTCCAACAGGCTCACAGAGCCTGACGGAGGCATGCCCAACTTTTTTAACTCTTTGTCAAAAGTGACCGCAAGCTTGTGATTGGTCAGGATGCTGCTTCCTTTAAATTCATCAAAAGCACCGCCATTGCCCTCTCAAAAAATAAAAAGATATTTAGCGGCAGACACGAAACAGATTGAAGAATGCATCGTGGAAAAAGTCCAAAAACATGAACGTTTATTCACCCGTGACTGAAGTAGTACAAAAGTACGCAGGAAGTGTTTTATTCGTGGATGGGAATGGCGAGAAACGTGGGTTTAGAGGTGCTGATCGCATGAAGAGGTGACGGAGAATGAAGGACAAGTTCGTCTGTGTTAGAAAGTCTCTGAAATACATAAATGTAAACACATTAGTAAATACACTATCTTGGACCGGATACGTGACTGTAATGGTGGCAGGATACCCCAGAAAAGCGCTACGCCCTCTGTTGTCCTGGCGGGGAATTGCTTTGCAACACTCCCCAGGTGACGTAGAAGTCTGAAGTGAAAACATCTCCATCAGTGTGTGTGCACAACTCCACACTCGAGCTGACGAAGAAGTAAAAATCAGCCTTCAAACAATAGTGTGATGCAGCGAAAGTTGAACGCTACACTAATCACTTCGCTCCAATGCACAAAAAAATAAATCCCCTTTTGTTCCGCTCCCGCCTTAGCTAGCTAGACGTTTACATAATGATATTAATTCAATGCAGGTCAGGTTAGCATTCAAGCTAGGTTGGTGTGCTAAGCTGACTCAAGCATCTGCATCACCCTGAAGTGCATGCTGGGAAAAGGGGTGCATTCTCGTTGAATGACAGCTCCCTCTTGTGGACACGCAGCTCCATCGGTCAACGCTCTAGTCTAACGTAAATGATTTGTTTTGCTGTAGAGGCCAGGGGAGGGCCTTAGGGGAAATATGAATTATGAACAATTACCTAGAATCAGATAGTCATGGTTAAACATTTTTTAAGTTACTTTAATTTTAAACTACGAACCCCAGCTTTAAAAGACTATTGTCAGGTAAGTCTCATTTGTCTCTTCCCGCCTTTTGAGACTTTATGTAACAGAGAATAAATATTTAGATAAAGGGCGATTCACAAAATTATCAATCAATACTCTTTTATATGTAACTAGTTTTTTTTCCATGACATCCATTCATCTGTTGCTAAGATCTGTTTCAAACAAAAACTCCCCCAATAATCCTTCAGCTCTCTGTTTAAACTGACAAATGCTCATCATCATCATCATTTTTTTTTTTGCATGTTTCCAAAGCAGTAAAACAAACCTTGCTTTGTTTTCCAGTAGTTGTTTAATTATAACTCTGCCTGCAAGAAACATGCTGTTTAAAATTTGCGGTTCTACAAAGAGGAAGAACTTTTTTTTCCCCACGGTGCGGATTTCACCCTAATCGTCCGTTCATGCTGTTGTTTGTTTGTCCGTCTGCTGGCAGGCATCTGTGTTTATGCTCCACTATACGTGCTCTAAATGCATGGAGCCAGATGATTACTGAAGAGGTTTCTGGCCCCATGTTGGAGAGGGATTTTGGAGAGGGAAGGATGGAAAGATGAAAGTCTGAATTAATGAGTTAAACAGTCTCTACCAGCTTATTATCCAAAGGAGGCAGTGGAAGATACATTTTCTGTGGTGTTAACCAAACGTCGGTTGGTTAGACACCCCCAGAGTGACGAGCGGTAACAACTGTGAGGAGTTTCACGCAGACAAAAACGTGTCTTCAATTTTGTTGCTGCCCAAATGTGCTGAGTTCTGCCCTGGGGCACCCCTCAGCATGGTGGGTAGGATGGGGTAGAGCTTATAGGGTGCTACTGGGGCATTTGTTTTAAATGAAAACCAATCTGGTGGGTTCATCTGATTGCACACACATGCTCGTTAAACAAGTGGCACCGTAAACACGAGCAGACTGGTGGGAATGGCTGCTCTCGTTAGTAAACTCATAATGAGTGAGATAAGGATCTGAGAGGATCCAGTGGTTGAGAGGCTGTGGGTAATATAAAGGACCCTCCGCATGTGTGTGGCTAGTGGTGTGAAGGCTCTGCTTGGGAGGATTAAGACCTTCTACACGTTTGTACTTTAAATAAGCCATGTAATAAGAGGAGGAATAATGAGGTAATGAATCTTTGTGTGTGAATGTGGGCACATGTGTGTGTGTGTCTGCAAGATAGATTATACGGGAAAGATGGTGACAGAAAAGAAAACTAGAATCCAAGAGAAAAAGCCAAAAACAATTCAGTCACCATCATATTTAACACATTAGAAAAGGTCATTCTAGCCAAACTTGCATCCGTGTTCTTTCCATGGATAAGAATTCCACCGTTATTCTTGTGTAATTCACACTCCTTCCTGCTCGTGTCGCTGTGTTGTTGTGGATTTTCTGTCACCACTTGCAAACATTTGTTTTTTTGTTTGTTACTCATCCAACTCCAAACACCTTCTGATTTAAATGAATAGAGTTGATAGGAAATTGTCCTCAATTCAGTAAAAATTTGTTTTTAGGTTGGCAATAGACGAGTTAAGTATATATATACATATATATGTATATATGTATATATATGTGTGTGTGTGTATTAGGGGTGGGATTTGATAAAAAAATTAATCTAATTAATTAGAGGCTTTGTAATTAATTAATCGTGATTAATCACATTTTAATCGTTCAAGAAATTTGCCCCTAAAGCAATTATTTTTAATTAAAAATAATGAGACAGAGAATCAAACAATAGTAATTGACATTATTATTGTAATTTCTAATTTTTTAATTTCTAAAAAAAATGCTTTTAAATTGTATTTCCATTCAAAACAGGAGAAAACTTATATATGTATATCACTGGCAAACATAGGACAGACCTAAAAGTACAATACTATTTTAAGTACATTTTGATAATGGTATTGTCTTTAAAATAATAATAATAACAATAATAACAATAATAATAATAATAATTATAATAATAATAATAATAATAATAATAATAATAATAATAATAATAACAATAATAATAATAATAATAATAATAATAATAATAATAATAATAATAATGGGTTGATAGAATGAGGGATTTCTGATCACTCATCTGATTGTAGTTCTAGGTGTGTTTGGTCTTGTAGCCAAGGTTCTGAGCTTTCTTTAGAGGTGCAGCTTGACTATATTGATATTTAGGGCATGCATTTTGCTGCTAAACTTTAACGTCCCCCAATTGGGGGACCCTCGGGCTTAAAGGGTTAAATTAACTTTTTTTTAACGAGTTATTTTTTTCTAAATACCCACCCCTAATATACATATATATATATATATATATATATATATATATATATATATATATATATATATATATATATATATATATAGGTAGCACATTGTGCAGTGTATCACTGCATCCTCTCCTCCTGGAATCAGATGATTTACAGGAACTCTGAAGGTCTTGGCTCAGTCTTCTGGAGCTGCGGTCTAGGAAAACGGGACAACAGGAGTCTGTTTTTACTTTGTGTTTTTTCCCTCCTTCCTTTTTCTTATCCTGCCTTTCACTCTATCAAGCTGTGGTCTGGGATCACTTGTCCTCCCTTCTTTTCTTTAGTTTTTCTACACTCTTTCTCTGCGGTTTGTGTTTCTTGAGTCAGCAAAAGTGTTGCAGAGCACTAGCAGGTTTGCCTTCGTCCTGCATGCAGTCTGGGAGTGCTGCTATCTGACTCAAACAGGAAGGCATTTAAATCCCCAACATGCCATGAACCTGGCACCATTAGTCTGTGAACACAGCCAGTGGAAACTCTGATCCTTTGACAGATTGATTCTTTGCACATGGCACCACATTTGTCAGCTGTAACAAGCATATTTGTAAATGCTGCAAACCGACTTATCCCAGACACAGAAATCCTCATAAGATCTTTTCTGTTTTGCTTTTCTGTGATCGTTCTGTTTTACTCTTATTGTGTCTCGTTTTTGTGTCTCCCAGGGACAGAAAGGTCACCCTGGTCCACCTGGACTTCCTGGAGAGCCCGTAAGTATCTTTCTCCACTTCATGAAGGATCTGTAAACTATGTTCTCTTGTGTTTCCTCTAATTTTCATGTCCCATTAACTTCAAACTCACAGAGAATTCTGATTTTCTTTTACTTCTTGCAGCTCGTTCCAAGATTAAGCACTTGCATTCTCAAGCGTTTCACAGTGTCTCTAACGTTTAGTTAAACAGCCTGCGTCCGATTCATCTACTTTCATTAGTGTCTGAAAAGTTCTGCTTTTATGATGTCAGATGTCTATTCCCTCAGTCGCACCTCATTCTCTAAATTCTCAATCATCCCAGGTTGTTCAGCCTCTGTGTGTGTATATATGTGTGTGTGTGTGTGTGTGTGTGTGCATGCATGTGTGTGTGTACCAAGTTGGCCTGCAGGGCAGTCAGATTAGATTAGAGTGTTATGAAGCACCGGTGAGGACAGACATCTGGCCATAGCACTGAGCTACAGTGATACTCCAGGATATTAGAAAATGATGCCAAAGAGGGAATGAAAAAAAAAGTTTGAAGAAGCAGACACAAGCCAAGTAGGCCATCGGTGACACTTTTGATTTCATTACAAAGTAGCCTTGGTGAATGTTTTCTTTGCTCTTCCTGTCACAGTCACCTTCCATGTTCCCAGTAACTACCACAGGTTTGTGAACTGGTGCTAAGTTTAATGGTTGTATTAGTCAAAATGTCCTTCTGAGCATCTCTGCTAAAGAGAGAAACGCTCTTTTTTATACATTTAAGATGGTGGACACATAGCTATTAGGATTAGCCCAGCTTTAGCCAGATTAGGTCATAATTGTGCTTGTTAAGTCATCAATAACGGGATGGAACATTAATATATTTAATAAGTGAAATAAGAGCAGTATAAGTCTCAGATTGACCCATATTCAAGAGAGCCCACATCATCAGGATGATGTCATCAGTTTAGGGAGTCCCTTTCTGCTCTTTATGGAGAATAAGTGCTTTTTCTCACAGCATTATGTCCTAAAATGTGTCATCCATCCTCCAACGCCCCCCTGTTTCCCACAGAACTGGCACTGGTTCTGATGGTCACGGCTTTAGCTCAAAGTCACCAAGCTGCCAGAGTCAGAGGAGTAGGCACAACTGCTTGGCATTATTGGGAGCAGAGTCCAGCTGGTGTGCATGTAGTGCTGATGCCTCGTTGTTACTGTAACACACTGCTGGCTGTGTTCAGAGCCCCTCCTCCTCTTCATACTTTCTGCTCTCCAGTCAAAGTTCTAAACCACACTTGGCCAAAGTCTTGTCTGGTTCTAACTAGCCACATTATGCACTATATTTATCCAAGAAGAGGGAATGGCAAGACGTGAACACAGAGTGTGTCAAAGAAAGTCATACACGGACACTTGTGCTCTACGAAGCTTGGACACAACCTGCTTTATGGGTGTGTGTGTGTGTGTGTGTGTGTGTGTGTGCGTGTGTGTGTGCGCGCATGTGCGTGTGTTATGCTTTCCGACAGTTACGTAAACACACAGAACCTCCTAATCAGCATCTATACACAGACAACATTTGGCAAAATGTGGAGGAAAATCAAAAAAGTTTCCATCAAGGTCATGTGTGTAATTTAAGCCCATCAAAATCCCCTATGACGCTCTTCTAAATCTAATTTTACATGATTCTAAACATGTGCAACCACTCATGGCAAAGTTCATGACTTAATCTTAGTCAACATAATGTTTAGGTTTGGAAACCAGTGGTGCACCCAGAAAATTTTCATGGGGGGCCTGTAAAAGTTTTGGGGTGGCACTTCAATTTGGTCTGGGAGCCTTTAGATGTGCTTTGCATGCTCCTTTATTCTTTACATTTTTATTTTAATTATTGTTTCAAAATGTTTTGTTTACAGTTTAATTTGCCTGTTGCAGTCTTAACAAGAAGCATCCACTAAAACTATTGATATTGATCATTTTGGTGATGCCTGATGACACATGGTGAGCCTCAGTGACAAATGAAGTGTCATTAGCTTAATATAAGTGTATAAATGTAATTATTGACTTTATCTTTGTGTTTTGATTAAAGAAGATGAATGTATGTTTTGTGTGAACATGAATGGGAATTATTAAGAGCGGGGGTCTTCCCGGGGGGGCAGTGGGGTGGCCAGCAGTTTTCCAGGGGTGGTCATGGCCTCCCCTGGCCGCCACGCCTTGGGAGTTCCTCTGTTTAAGAAAGTTAGTAAAAACTTACATTTCTATGAATTTTTTTAAAGTTGTCATCCACTTACTCAAACCTCTACCTCGAATAAACACCTTTAAACTCCTACTTTCACTCTTTTTTTAACACAGCTGCTCAGAGTGACCCGCCTGTCTGTTTTTATGTTCGTTTCATTTTGTCCATCCACCTCTCTTTCTCACCTTCTCACTTCCCTCTGTGTTTTCCCACCAGGGAGAGCAAGGTCCAATCGGAAGCCCAGGTGCCAAAGGTTATCCTGGCAGGCAGGTGCAGTAAATCCTCTACTGTGACTGGTACAGTTCTGGTCTGGGTCATAGTCAGGGCAGACATGGAATAAATCTATTTTTTATTGAATAAATTACCTTGATTAGCTTCTAAAAACCCAGAATGTGGTTTTTAATTTCAACATTACAAGCTGTTACCATTTTTATATCTACCCCTCTCATTGTGTTACATTATTTAAAAAAAATAACAAAATTGGATTTTAACTCTCATGTCTAGTGGTTGAAATGTGTCTAATATGTAGACGTTGACTTGTCATGAGTGAGTTTACTCAGGTATGCTTCAGTTAGAGCGTTAAACTGTTAAAATAAATGTTCTGTCTTTGTTTTTTCAGGGTTTACCAGGACCTATAGGACCAGTGGGGCCTAAAGGCGTTCGGGTAAGAAAACTCAACCCAATCTCCTCAAATCTACAGCTCACTTTGGATTTTATTTTCCTAATAAAATCACTAACACTGGTGCTTTGACAGGATTAGTAAACATCGCTTATCTGCAAGGCTGTCACCCCGATGGCTTACCGACACTTCTTACTCCACGGTGTTTGTAGAAGGTGGCTGCAAATCTCAGTTAAAACACACACAGAAAGGCATCCAGCAATGGGCCACACACTACTAGTCCTTTATGCTGCGGAGCCGATGCTGCATGAAAGCGTGTTTGTGCAGCTCAGTGGAATTACATCCACATGCATGGAAGAATTTGTGCACTTAGGTGCACCAGCATCCACCTCTAGACACATAAACATGTTCCCACACACACCAATCCAGCTTAACACTACTAAAAGTATGCTAAAATTGTTGTGCTTTCACTTGTGGTGTAAACAGTGTGTTTCTACATACAGGCGCTAAATTTGAGTGATAAGCATCTAAATACGAACACACACCCTTTAGGTACGCAAGACAAACAGATTTTTATGTTGCGTTGTAATAAAGGTCCTTTATCAGCTCTCCTTGGCTGTTCCGAAGTCTCCCCTGCCCCCGAAGGCTGGAATTTCCTGTTTAAGCTCCGTATGAGGCCCTGCTGTCTTAGGAGGCATTTTAGTCCCCTCTTCCCGCTCACTGAGCCACCTTTTTAGCATTCTCCCTCACTTGCTGCATATTTGTTTCATGTAAATGCAACTCGTATCTCACCTGTTCCAGAGTTCAAGCTTGGATGTTTGCACTTGTTTTCCCCTGTGTGTGTTTGTGTGTGTGTGTGTGTGTGTGTGTGTGTGTGAGAGCATGTTAATGTGTGTGTGTGTGTGTGTGTGCGCGTGCCACCACTGCACTGACTGCCCAGTGCGTCGCCCTGGTTATCTTCAGAGATCCCTGGCGTGAGGGTATGTGCCCTTGGACTACATCGTGGAAGCCAGCACCATGCAGTCCATGGGCATATACACTTGCCTCATGGCTTGGTTCTTCACGGAAGCCCGCCTTATCCTTTGCTGGACCATCGACCCATGAAACCTTAGAGCCAGAAGGGAGCTGCTGTTCCTCTGTGTTCTGTTTAAACACTCATGACGGTGTCCCTACTTTTTTCCTCTCTTCCTGCAGGGTTTCATTGGAATCCCAGGCCTTTTTGGCCTACCTGGGCCTGATGGCGAAAGAGTGAGTTCTGATCAAATGTACATTTTGCCATGCATCATCAAAATCTGCAGAAACAAGCCCCGACCAACTTAGCTAATGCACCGCTGAGGTGATAGCGACGCCTCTTTTTGCCGGTTTTACTCAGCTGTCTTGTAATTTGTTACAAAGCGAGAAATGGTCCCCAGCTGTTTGGGATGTTGCTGTGTAAAGCTGTGTGGGAGTGTTGATGACTCATATGACAAAAGCCTCCTCTCGGAGCCTTTGAACCGCCTGAACCCCCCACCTCCTCTTTTTCTGGAAGAGGGAGCGATTAGCCTGCTTCTCTTGCTCCAGGGGGCTTGTGTCAGAGCTGAGGAGACTGTAATCAGGACCCCTCCATCACCAGCCAGCCAAATGGCTCATAAACCCTACACTGTCTGCTCATCTAACCTCCAGAGAAAATTTTGTTTATGCAAAATATAAATGTAGAAAATCCCCCATGACATACCAGAAAGATGTGAGATAGGTTGCAGTCAGCTGCTGCTCCTCCTTCTCCTCCTCTGCTGGAGCAGATGAGAGAAACTTGCAGGTTTTGAATGTTTTGAACTGCCTCTTAGTGTTTTGTTTTTTGACAGTGTCTGACTTTTATTTCTTCTCTTCCTCTTAACCTTTCTTTCACCCCATCTGCCCTACTCCTGCCCTCGTCTGTTTGGATTTTCAGGGTATTCCAGGTGAACCAGGGAAGAGGGGCAAGATGGGTAGGCCGGTAAAGTTTTGTCTCAACATACTTTACAGAAAATCATTGTTAAATGTGATCAAAACTTGTTGTTTACATTGCATTGCCTACATTAAAGCAATTAGAGTGGTGCAGTATAGCAGCTTGATAAGTACGTCCCCAGAAAAGTAACTACACGCTGCGGTGATCCAGGCCATATACTCTAATTGGTCCTCTTGGACCAAAGCACTAAATGGACCATCTACAGTTAGCATAACATTGTACTTTGGCCAAAAATAACTCCGTTTGGTATATGAATGAAAAATGGATCAGGCTGACAAACAGACACAGACACGTGGTAAAGGTTAGAGAAAATAAAGACACTAACTCTTTAACATGAGGTTCATTTAAAGCAAGAGTTTCATATGCAGGCTAAATGTGCAAATAGAAAATAAGCACAGAAAAAACATATCAAGGAGTGCAAATAGTCTTCTACCCCTATTTCCTGCATTAGCCGCGGATTGAAAATAGACGAAGAAACGCTCGGATTGGAAAAGCCTGTCAGATCTTCGTCACACTGCTAAATTTGCATTCATGGACTCACCCATCTTGGCTCGCGACGCGTAAAGCTGTTGTTGGTTTAGCTTCCAGGAAAGAGCAAAGCACATCTCGGCTAGTAGAAGCTAACCGTTAGCATTAGCAATCCACCACACAGCAGAACTCCTCCAGGCTTGTGTTATTTGTGGAGATGTAACATCAACGTTGCAGAGCTGTTAGCCAATCAGAGACGAGATGTCTAATATCAGGAAAAAAGACTCCAGACTCTGCTCTTTTGCTGCTCCCCTCTCCTCCAGCTAACTTCTACTTCCTGAAACAGGGGCGCCAGAGCTTTTTCCCCCCACAGAGATTGACTCACAAGACATTCATTTATACTACAGACCACTGCAAAAAAAAATGGCTGAATTTGGTCTTTAAAATTGTGTCAATGTAATTATTTTGGCCTAAAACGTTTGGTTAATACTGATGCACTGCATGAAATTACATAGGGGCGATGGTGGCAGAGGAGTTAAGTGGATGCCTCAGCCTGTCGCTGTCATTGTGTCCTTGGGCAAGACACTTGGTGGTGGTCAGCAGGGCCGATGGCGCAGAATGGCAGCCTCGCCTCTGTCAGACCACCCCAGGGCAGCTGTGGCTACATAGTAGCTTACCATCATCATCAGTGTGTGAATTTGAAAGTGAATGAATAATGGAAAGCGCTTTGAGTGCCTTGAAAAGCACTATATAAATCCAATCCATTATTATCATTATAGGGTGCTTCCACAGAGCCTCAAATAATGTAAAGGTAAATGTTTTGATCTACAGTGATGTGTCAAAAAGGCACAATTTCCTCCCCAAGTCATACTTTTACTTTAGTTAACTTTATTCACCCAAAAACAACATTAAACTAAAACGAAACAAGCTCTTTCATGAACACAAATTTAAAAAATGAACAACTTTATTTTTAATTTTGCTTGCTTGCATAGTTAATGAAATATTCCTCAGTCGTGTTTTTATTTTGAGGAAAGTGTTGCCCATTTGAACTGTTAGACCTCATACTTAAAATCTGATATCGCACGTATCTCATGAGATAAATGTTAAAATCACCCTCGTGGTTTCAAATTCTGTTGACGTTTGACAATTTTGTGCTCTAATAAGAGATTTTGATTAAAATAATCCATGATTAACTCATTTTTAAATATATAAAAGTTGCATATATGTGATAGAAGCGTATTCCCCGTCTGTTAAAAGAGTTAAATGTGGCTCAGATGAAGTCAACTCCCTATAGTTGGCGTTTGATTGTTCTGTGTGCGTTTGTCAGATAGTGTTCAAACTCAGACTGAAAGAATGGATTGAAATGAGTGTGCAACCCTGAAACGCACTTCTGAGATCATTTTGCAGCTGTTCCTTATTGACTTTTCAGTAAATGCAGCAGCTGTGGGCCAAAACGATCTGAGCACACAAAACACAGAGTGTGAATCCTTCAGAAGTGAAGATTACACTGTAATTAGAGAAACGTTGGTGTGGATGCTTTATCTCCATTTGTGTGGTTTTATTGGCCTTTACATTCATGTTCTCACAAACACACACACACACTGGAGATGTGTGGTTCATGAGCTGACATGCAACGTTTTCTGGTTGTTTCACAGGTCGTATAAATCTAGAGGTATGTGGATAGAAGCGTTGTCATCGTGTTTTTATCTTCCCCCGTTTGCAGCACATTGTGGATGATGCATGAGAGCAGCAGTTCCACCTTAAGCAACATCCATACATGTTTGTTTACGTTTGGCGTAGCTTCAAAATGAAGGGATCAGGGTTGGTTATGTAACACAGATGGTTTTAGAATCTGCATCCTTCTGCTCCTGTATGGAAAATTGGAGAGCGTTTAACAAGACGATCCCTGAGAGATGGTCCTCTCCTCCCCGATGGAGGAGAAACAACAGGAGAGCAGCGTGAACCTGAGCCAGACATTTTAATGGCTGTAACCGCAACGCTCTCAAGGAAGTGCACACTCAGACGCACACAGCCAGTTGTCGACCAAAGAGCAACGAGGGAAACAATATGTCTAAAATAGTGGAGAGCATAAAAAGTTTCCGAAGAGCACCGCCAAGAGTTCTCTACTTCTACCCCCTCCCCTTTTTTCTTATATCTGGTTTTGTTTGTCTTTTGGCTTCATCAGACTCATCCATTGTAGTTTTTTACATCGACAAAGTATTTGTCATTGTGTAAAAGCAAAGGCACGTTCAGAGTCACTTTTTCCTGCATTCATCTCTTTACATCAGCTGTGATGTTCAACTCTGGGTCACGGATTTCTGCAGAGCTTACTTCGCTCCATAAATATTCACCCTGCTTTAATGTGTTTCTTTTGGGGGCTTTAAACTTGCTCCAAAACCTAATTAGAAACAGAAAAGAGCTTCTTTTTCTTCACAAACTGTGCACTTCTGATTGTCACATTAAGTTGAACAGACGATTTATTGGGGGGGGGCAGAACAGTTAAACGAGGGAATTCTTTTGCACAAGTTAAAGATATTCAGGGACAAAGATCTACATTTACTCAGTAGACGAAGCAGTGATTAAAACGTTATCTAAATCATCTCTGCTCCGACAGAAATAACTGACATTTTGCAGAGGTCACAGTAATTGGTGTGTTAGAACAATGTGCTGAGGCCAGACTAACAACAGTGCTTCTGAATGTCTTGGTTTAAAGCAGCTTTGCTGTCTGCGGATGTGTTTTTTTCTTTTCTGTACCAAAAACTGGAAAATCTGTGCAGATTAGCTTCGTATTTACCGCTAAATGGACAGAAAAAATACTTGTTTGTGGTCAAGCGTGCCCTACAGGCAGCCTATATCTCAAACTAATGCATTTAATAGAGCAATTAAGCTCCATTTTGTGCATATTTTTAAGTCATTCTTTATTTAAAGAGGTCCTTTACTTATTATTTTTGAAAATGATCAGTCACTCTGAGTTTTTCACGCAGGCTGAACATGAAAATAGTCTCCTACACCTATCTCCTGCATTAGCTTCTGATAGACAATGGACGGTGAAATTCTAGGATTTGAAAAGCCTGACAGATCTACGTCACACTGTCACTTAAAGTAGCTCTCCAGAGTATTTCTTTTATCTGATGGCACCATCTAGTGGCTGACAAGCGTATTGCATCAATAGTCAGGTCAACTCAGTAATTTAAGATGGCGAGTGCACGTTTCTTGTTTATGAATGTGCTTCTGTAGCTGACAAACAGAGCTAAAACATGTTGTTTACAAGTATTATTCTCATGTCATGTTGTGTTTTCATATATTTATATTTTAAAGACTTACTTGTCCGTGAAAAGTTCATCAACTCTGCATCAGCCGAGGTACTTCCTTAAATTTGAAGCACGTAAGCGGTAGTCTAACGCTATTGGTTAGTTCTGATCGGTGCTCAGTTTCCTATTGCACAGATTTTACGGGGCAGGGGGCGGGCTTAGCAACAAAAAAAAGACGTATCGCTTACATTATATCACACTTCATGATAAGACAATCACTTTTACGGATTTCAGAAAAATCATACATAATTCCTGAAAGAGGAAAACTCCAGATTGCTGCTTTAAAATTCACAGACTCGCCCATCTTGACTCTTGACGGGGAAGGCTGTTGTTGGTTTAGCATCCAGGAAACAGCAGAGAACGTTGCGACTAGTAGAAGCTAACCGTTAGCATTAGCAACTCCACCACACAGCAGAACTCCTCCAGGCTTGTGATATTTGTGGAGATAAAACATCAACGTTGCAGAGCAAACAGAGTCAGTGGTAGAGGCATGTTGCTGTTAGCCAATCAGAGGAGAGATGTCCAAATATCAGGAAATAAGACTGTGAAGAAAGAAGAGGCTCCAAAAAACTCCTAACTACCTGTTTAACAGTAAACGACAGCTACAGTTAACGGGTTGAAGTAGTTGTCCTGCAGGATTTACTGAAAATCAAATGTTTAGCAAAAGTTAGTTTTAATTTTTTTTACTTTAAGTTAGTTTTAATTTTTTTTACTTTTATTCATTAAATAAACACCTTTACTGAACCATAATGTTGCACCATAAATTAAATTTAAGGTAAAGAAATCTCATTGATTTAAGTTTGTGCATCTATGTTGATTCTGTCGCCCCCAAGTGGCCACAAAGTCAATTGTTATAAAACGTCCCAACTGAATTAAGTTTGTCTCTGATTTTAGGGGTTTCCGGGGGACTTTGGGGAGAGAGGACCACCTGGACCAGATGGAGAGCCGGTATGTTGCACACACACACACGCACACACACACCTAAAACATAACCAGCCTTCACACACACACAGTCTGAGAGCAGGGGGGTTTACTTCCACACACACTCCCTCCCTTGGTGGTTTAGCTGTGCTGCAGATTAAATTATGTGGCTGTCTTGTAGATTTTTTTTAATTTTTTTCAGTTTTGTTTGAAGTCATTCTGGACAAGCGTTTCTAATGGATTCAGTTTCATCCTGAGCCTTTTGACTGCTGTAAATACTCAGACTTGGAGCTCATTTGCAAAAAGTCCACAAGATTAAGTGGAGAGCAGCTTTGAGTGCAACCTTTTCCGTTCACTACTGTAAACTGGCTGCAGCCACACATGCAGCACTTACAACTCCATCTCCAAGAACGCTAAATGATGTAATAAGTTTGAGTGATTGCATTTAATTCTGTTATGGTGTGTCAGCAAGTTAACGTTTCTTTCCACATGAAATAATGTGATAATTTTCATCTTTGGAGGATTGATTCTCCGTCATTCCTACAAATGAATTTTTTTTTGTGTGAAACACAAACATGCCAGTAAGTTGTGGTTGGATGCATCCTTTAAATTCAGAATGGATCATTTTCTTAGCTTGAAGGCTTTTGTTTTTCCTAATAGAAAGGCTAATCATTCAGCTAAACTCTGTTGTTTCAGCATATGAGACGATTCAGGGGTGTTTTACAAATGCAAAGTAAGACATTAAAAAACTAAAGACTCCCGGAAGCCTCAGAAACATGTTTTTCGATTTTTCTTAAAGGTAGAAAAAAATATAAAAACTTTTTATTTATCCAAACTATTTTTTATAGATATGAAGCTTGAGAATGTATTTTGGGTGGGTTAGGGTTATTGCCTGTAATGGTTGCAAAGGCAGAACATTGATGTGCAGCAAAGACATTTTATTATTTTAGAAACATTGAATTCTTATTTGATTATGCCGTTTTTTATTAAAACATGTATTAAAGCATCTATTGAAGAACAAAATAAAATGACCCGGCATGTTTGAAATATCCAGTGAGATGTTGGGTTCACATCCCCCGCCGCCTTCACCTCAGACCCATGCATGCACACAGACCTCCTCTCATGAGCTGCAGTGAATACTGAGTCACTCTTCTAAGCATGTTTGTTTTTAAAAAATAAATAAAAATCACCATTTCTCCCCCGTCTCCATCTTTTCCCGCCTCACCACAGGGTGACATGGGAGCCCCCGGTCCAAACGGAGTTCCTGGACTTATTGTGAGTATTTCTTATTTTGATTTTGCGTGTGAAACTTTTTTTTCCTTCCGATAAGACATAATTATGCAAGACTGAAATGAAAAGAAACCCAAAATGTCTGTCTAATCACAAAAACAACACTACCACAATCATTCTTCAAACTGCCAGGAACTCTTTACGGCAAACTAACCACAATCTGTCACTGTGAAGTTGTTTTAAATGTCAAACAGGATGGAGGACATCACAAATTTAGAAATGCATCTAAACCTTCATCTCATTAACTATTTTGACCAGGAATTCATCCCTGCCCCCCCATCACCTTGCCCTGCGTGCCTCCTAAGCCCAACGGCCACATAATTGTGTCTGATTACGACGTCTCACTGGTTTCTCTTGCGTCCGTCTTCAGCCATCACTGTCGCTCCTCCTGCTCTATTCTAGGCCACCAGTAGTGACAGTAGGCCTGTAATCCAGGGACTCGTTGATTATAGTTCTTCTCTGAACTTTGCGTCCTCTACACCCATCTGATTTGACACTATACTGGACCAGAAGCAGAATGATTTAAATAGACAAACACCCTTATTCCCTGGGGACTCAAAGCCATCAGCTCTGAATGAAGGCAGGCTGCTGTAGGAAAGAATCTAAGACAGACACTTTTATGGAAGAAAAGATATCTTTTAATTTCTCATTTGAAATATCAGTAAAAAAATTTATTCTTGGGTCATAATTGCCCAGAATTAAAAGCACAATATGCAACTTTTTCATATTTTTAAATGCTTTTCTTGAACCAGTATGTGCTAAAATGACCCCCTACTGCAGGGTGCCCAATCCGGTATCCAGCATGTTTTAGGCAAGGCAGCTTTATTTAATTAGCACATTTCATACACAAAGGCAATGTGCAATGTGTTAACCTTGTTTCAACACACCTGATTTCAATCAGCAGGTGATTGACAGGCTTCTGCAGAGCCTGATGAGCTGCTGCACAGGTGATTCAACCACTGAATCAAGTGTGTTGGAGCAGAGAAACCACTAAAACATGCTGGATACTGGCCCTCCAGGACCAGCTTTGGGCAACCCTGCTACAAAGGGTTAATGAAATATCACTCAGACCCCCACCGCCCTCTGTGGCCAGAATACCGCACTTGCAACTTCAGAGTGCTGGTCCGGTTCCTGTTGGACTTAGTAAAAAGGAGCTGACATGCCTGGTGCTGCAGTCTGCTTCCAGCATGTTTCCTGCATGTTTTAGATCATGAACACAGCTGATTTGTTTGTTTTAGTGATGAACCACTCCTGTAGACACTAATGAAGGCTGAAGAGACGTTTCGGCATTTAGATTAAGGTGTTAAAAAGATGAACGCACAGCGAGGAGATAAGTTTCACTTTTGGTTTCACTAATGGACACTAGGGGGTGCTAAAGCAAGAAAAACTGCATAGAATCCCTTTAAACCACTTTTCTTTTTTGCATAGGATGCATTTTGTCACCTCCACCTCCACAGTAGAGAAGTACATCCCACCCAAGAGGGGCTAAAGTGGGATTGATGGGATTAGTGATTCCTGAGATCAGTGGAGCTGTGGAACAGACACTGCAGCTGAATCCATTATATAATGACTTCAAGCACTTGCTTTAGATTTTCCCAAGTGTTTTTTTTTTTTTCGTTTGAACTTTCAGAACCAAATGAGCTGATTTCATTTAAGGAATAATTTTTGTGGTACGACGTGCTTTGTCACATGTGTGGGTACGACACAATTCAAAGAGACGGAAAGAGCCAAGAGCGCTCTTTATTCCAGGCTTCAGATGAATCACTATCTTGGCTTCTCCATGTTCACTTATTATCATCTATTGTGTTTCTTTTTTTTGTTCTGTGTAACATGTTGATGGATAATCTGGAAGCAATGTTCTTGCATTTAATAAACAAAGTTAGAGGGTGTCCATGTTTTCTGTGTTAAAACCATGTCTGAGTCATGTCCTTATCTGGACTTGATGCATGTGTTAGCACTGGATACTGATTGGCTGTCCTCTGTTCTTTCTGGCATCAGGGTGATATGGGACCTGTGGGAGAAATAGGCCTTCCAGGACCTGCTGGACTGAAGGTATTCTCACAAACAGACGGTATTGTCTGCTCAGAGCTGTCATTTAGACTTGATTTACAACAACAGGATGAAAAATAGAATTGGGTTTAGCTTCAGGATTGGATGAGTTGCTTATTGTTCCACACTAAATATCCATGCACAAAATCTAGGTTGCAGCTTTCTAACACATTTGTTGGTGCTCGTTCCAGGGGGTTCCTGGAAATCCTGGAGAACCAGGACTGAAAGGTGATAAGGTGATCTGAATATTCCTGTTATTGGTCTGTGTTTTAAGCAGCATGTAATGAATATTTACTCTTTGTGTCTTTATGTACTCGTCTGTCATCTTTTAGTCATGCTTTGGAACAGGGTAGCATTGTTGAGCAGATACACACATCTGAATATACACGTACTGGCCATAAACAAAAGCTGCCACCTGGATCTATGATCTGGGGTTGCTGCAGTTCGTCAGGTCTAGGTCTAGCAGCATCATAGCCTAGAAATCTTGACAAACCGTAGCAGTGGCAAAAGATTTTGGTCTAGTCACGTGCCATTGTAGCCTCAGCAGGTCTACCATTGGCCTGAACAATTCTAGGTTGGGTCAATCAGAGCGTTCCATGTTTGTAGAGAGACACTGGGCAGGCTTTGCGCCAGAGCTGCAATGGAAAAAAACTACAAAGATGGCGTCAGCTCAGGAACAGCACTCGTTTGGCTTCAACTTTGGACGAGTTAGTCTTAGGGCCAGAATATACTTGCTGTTTAACCTCGCGTTGGCGCAGGCTGCGTCTTTGTTTATATACTTGCTGCTACACAGCGCTGCACTGCACGTAGTACCGGAGTGTTCCTCTAGGGAGCAAACGAGAGTACTCAGACCGGATAGAGAGCCGGGACAACCAAAACAAACATGGCGTCAATAAAAGAGCTCAAAACTGGTTAATTTTGAGATCACAACAGAAAAAAAAGAGCAGCGGCATCATAGATGGTGTGAATGACCTCTAAACCAGAGACGGTGTCACCATGGTGACTGTGTCTCGCTCGGTTTGTCAACTCCACCTACTGGTTGCTCGTATATTACAGCGTTTGGGTGCGTAACGTCGCGTCGCGTTAATTTCAGAGGACACGCATAAACGACGCTTCAAATCAACGCAAGCTATGCGTGGCAGCCATTTTAAACACGCGTTGCTAAACAGCAAGTATATTCCGGCCCTTAGTCTTTACTTGACATGAGCAGATAGAGGTACTTAAGTCCCTTCATTCGAAAATGGGTGTATTTGCTTCTTCTTTGATGGTAGACGGTGAACTGCCCCGTTGACTGATTTATGTAGCAATGAATATGTTAGTTGTTCGTTGCTCTGATTAGTCCTAGCACTGTCCAATAGCATGCAGAGACAGTCTGAACGACAATCGTAGATTCCGCCCCATGACCGAGCTAAGGTCTATGGGTCGTGGCCAGAATATACATTCACATCTACGTATAGATGCCAGGCTAGCAACATTATGCACCCAAAGAATGAGGCCAGCTGACTACCTGAATATACTTAATGACCATGGTATTCCATCAGTGGGTTTTTTTCTTCTTTTTTTTCTTCTTAACCCCACTGAATATCTGTGGGAAGTGCTGGAGGAGGCTTTGCTCAGTGGTTGGACTCTCCCGTCATAAATAGAAGATCTTGGTTAAAAATGAACGCTGGATTCAAATAAACCTTGTGACACTGCTGAAGCTCATTGGAACAATGCCAAAGCGAATGTGTGACATAATCAAACTCAAGGCAGTCCAAAAAAATACTAGTGTGAAGCCTCTTTTTTTGGTAGCAACGTTTTTTGGCCAGTTTGTGTATTTTTAAGCTAAGTTAAGTCATCATTAGCCAATTTCTTTGATTATTTGTGTTTTTTTTAATCTTCCTGAAAATCCATTGAGAAAATCTTTATCATTTTTTAATAACAATCGATCGTAGAAGCCGCTCTGAAAATGTAATGTTTTTTTTTTTTTTAATTGTTGGAGCTGTTTGGTAAAGAATTTTAGGAAACTTTACTGCAGTAAAAAATAAATTTGATTCAGTAACAATTAGAAAAATAAGAATTTGAAGTTTTGGAACCTGGGTTAGGGGTTAGAGTTAAATAGCATCTCTACATAGGCAAGGCAGCTTTATCTAAATAGCACATTTCATACATAGAAGCAATTCAATTCAATACATATGAACAAATAGATTTTTTAACAGTTTTAGTCCTGTGACAAGCCAAGGACTCAGAGCAGAACTGAATTGATCAAATCTCTCCAATTATGAGGTTGTTGAAACCTGGCTTACTCTGTAAAACATATGGTCCAGCAGAATGCAGCGGTTGTTATCCAGTGGGTTTAAGACAGACTGACACCATATGCAAAGCTTGGCTAATTCAGCAAACTGATTTCATGTTTATACTGCATGAGGTTCTGATTGGTTTTGTGTGTTAAAAAATTTGAGCGTGAATGACAAAGTAGAAAATAACAGTACCCCCTAATGTTTTTCCATTTTTTTCTTTCCTTCTGTCCAAACCTCATCCACTTTCCTGCACCCTTCTCACTCCATCAGGGGGAAATTGGGATTCCTGGAGACCAAGGGGAGATTGGGTACAAAGGAGATAAGGTAGATTACTTCTGCTGCACATTTTAGCATTATAAACATTCTTAACACGTTAGCGTCTCATTTGCTAGCCTCGTTAGCTCCTTTGCTGTATGCTGCCTCCAACCCTTTAAATCCCATGTTGCACAACCTTTGTTGAGTTGCTGCCTTTACAGAATGACTTAACCAGATGTTTGCTGTCGAGCTTATGGAAATTCTTATGCTAATCTTTCACATTTGTCTCTCTGGGTGTAAGTAAAGTCGAGTCCATGATTGAACAAAATACTCCCAAGAGATAAAGAAAGTGGACCAGAGTCATGCATGTCTAATCTTGTTTTGTTTTTTCTCTCCTGGATGCTCTATGACTTTTATTCATGAGTTTTGTTTGTTCTCTATAGGGCATCCAAGGAGCTCCGGGGTTACCGGGCATCCGCGGGAAACCAGGACCACAGGTTAGATCTGGTTTGATTGTAATCAGAAACGACATTTTAAATACATATTTTAAGCCATTTTATGTGTGAAAGTTTCAAATAATTACGGGCTTACCTGTTGTAGATAGCTTATTGAACAGCCTCTGTTTGGGGAAATGGAGTTTATGTCCAACTGGACTGATGAGCTAAGAGCTAGGACAAAAGAGAAATGCTAATATCTTAAAGAAACAAGCCGAAATTTTCCCCATGTCAGGAATATTGTATGATTTTTTTAGAGATCCGTACGAGTGATAGTCTTCCCCTGTACTGTGATATTGTAGGCAATATGTCAATGTCTTGCAATTTGCCCATGCAATTTGACTTGATCGCCACTCAGCATTATCAAATAGCATTAGACATCAGCTTATGTACAGATATCAATCATATATATAAGGTGACCATTCTGTTGCCCAGCTAGAGGTGTGCGTTCACGAATGAGAGGTGCTGCTTCCAGCCATAATCACGGAGGTAGGGACAGGGGCTTAAGGTGCAATAAATGATTTCTGCCTCTAGAAGGTGCCCTCTGACAAAACCCTCAGATTTCTGCTTTAAAGCCCCAACGTGTAAAAACTAGGGCTGTCAATCGATTCAATTTTTTAATCGCGATTAATCGCATGAGTGTCCATAGTTAACTCACGATTAATCGCAATTTTTTTTTCTTATTCAAATTTTTCTTATTTCAACTATGGAGTGGACAAATATACTTTTTAAAGAAAATATGTTTATTATAACTGTACCAAACAAACATGATAAATACACTCCAGTATCCTCCTCAGAAAAAAAAATATTCAAAAGTGCAATTAGGCATTACCTCCCACACAATAACACCAACAAACACACACACACACACGTTATTCTGGTAAGCTATCAATTAATTTTCCCAGATTTTTTCCAGCAGTAAAAAGGGGAGCACATTTTTAAAAATTTTTTTGTAGATTATTGAATTATATTGGGACAGAATGATGATGGCTGACGCTATCTCATCAGCTGAGACCTCAGCTGAGAGGTCTCGGTCGCAGCGCTTCGAACACAGGAATTAAATACTCAATAAAAGTAAACAAACTGTACCCTCCTCCTCCGTTTCGCCACCGATCATGTTCGGTTGAACTTCTCCGGTTATCCGCCTCATCGTAATCCAGAGAAAAATACCCAGCTGCGGGTCACTTTCTACACACTGTTTGACATCGCCGACTTTACGCTCATACTGAAAGCCTGGTAGGCGTAGGCGTAGAATTTAAAAACACTGTTTTTATCTTAAAAATCCAGCCGTGGAAATCCTAAAAAGAACTTGACTTGAGGGTTTAATACATTTTTACACATGTGATTCAAAGGAAATTTGCAGCTGGCCAATGGCTTGTTCCTGCTTCTTATTTACGTCAGACTGTGGAACGTGAAGAGGGCCAAAACAAAACTACGGAAGCCTGTGCGTTAATCGCACGTTAAAAAAATGAATGCCGTTAAGAGGGCTTTGCGTTAACGCATTAAAAACGCGCTAATTTTGACAGCCCTACTAAAAACATTCAACTCCTTTGCACCAGTGTCTAACGCGTGTCAACCGCGTCTGCCGTGTCACTCGTCTCCCTGTTCCCCACAGCCGTGCACACACCTCCACAGTTATGAACGACTTTCAGCTTTCAATCCAGCGATCACATGTAGCAGGGAAAGCAACCAAAGAGGAATAAGCAGAATTTCCCTAAACCAGCAAGGCTGCCATGGAGAGAACAGCCCCCCCCCCGCATAACATTTAGAGGGAGGAGAACTTTCATGTCAAAGCGCAAATGCGAAATGCGGAGCATTATATCTTGTATGTCCATAAACATCTATGGTACTTCAAGATGGTGTATGACTATGTAGCGTCAGTCACAGTTGATGTATTTAAAAATATAAAATTTCAAGCTAATAGGAATATTTAGAATAGGCTTCAGTGATAAATATTAATGAAAAAAGACAAGTTGGTGAACTACTACACAGAATTGAAAAATTAAACAAATAAAAATATTACACACTGTGCCTTTAAAGCAGCTCCAATCTTCAAAATTTCATAATGTTTTATGTAAAGTTGTTTATTTAAATTTCAGTGCATGAACTACCATTGCTGAAAATATTTGAGCCCTGAATTGATTACCTAATTAAAAACAAAAATTCCTAATTTTGTCTTTTGTACAAATAATTTTATTTAATTAGAAAAGGATCTAAAGCTGCAAGTAAAATGTGCTGGGAAAAAACAGCTTTAAAATGAATTTAAAAAGTCTAAAATATCTATTTTTTATATCCCAAAATAATGAATGGTGGTTGAAAAGAGGAGAGAAATTCAGGACACAGGAGATTGCATGACTGTGCTGCAGAATTTAAGAGTCAAAACAAGAAAACCACAGCATAGAAACATCCTTCATAAACCCAAATACAGAAAATGAGCCAGGCAAGGTGAAGAAGAAGGCAGGCTGACTGACAAAACACTGAGCCAAGCTAATGAGACACAGGTGATAACAATGAAAAAAAAAATCAAGGGCAGAGCAGCAGGAACAAAATGAAACAGAAATAATGAATACTTTCAAAATAAAACAGGAACTAAGAACTGCAAAACCTGCCAACATAATGACAGGAGTTAAATTTAATCCATCCATCCATCCATTGTCTGTACCCGCTTATCCATGCAGGGTCGCAGGGGGCTGGTCCCTATCTCCAGCAGTCTTCGAGCATGCAGGCAGGGGTTAAATTTAATTATAAATCAAAAATAAATAAGCAATACTAAATAAGTTTCCCACTTCTCCCTCCTACTGGTTGAAAGCAGAATTACAACCGTCGTAAACAACCCTGCTGCAGCCTGCTGTAGCTAGCGCTAACATCAAGCTAATTCTAACACGAGCCAACTGGTACTAAAACGAACCATGAAGTAAAAAAATCCACACTTTTGGACAAACATTATTATTACTTACAAGCCCAGTAGCAACAAAGCTAGGTCACCATCAGTCTGTGATTTCGTAGCCTCCTTTAGCTCCCTCAAATGAGTATAGGCTGTGCCGATGTTCACTCTGGTTTTAGCTCTTTACTTCGCCTCGTAACTCTGTTACTTTCACTTCCAGGCTTCACCATGATGCCAACAAAAAAAATTATTCTTCATGTGCTTTTTATTGATGGTCGGCAAACTGAAAAAGCTCCTAGCCTTTATACTAGCTACCAAAACAGTAAACAACTATTGCCATAAAGCAGGTAGAGATCTCCCACTAGTGTTCTGACCTGATCCACAAAACTGTTATTGCAGTTTCTGATCAGCAGAGGGCTGCAGAGTTCTGTCCAGTGTGAAGTTGCTCATGTTTCTGCCTCAAAAATCACTGAAACCAGTTTGAAAGCAATAACTTAATGTTTCGTTAAATCAAACCATCAAAGCCAAAAGCTGTCACTCTGACAGTTTATTAAAGTGAAGGTGAAGGTAAAAACACATGAAATTTCACAGAACCAAATGAATAGATTTTGTTATATTCCTTCATTCTTTATCAACAGGGAAAGCTTGGAGAAAAAGGCCCTGATGGTGCATCTGGGCCGCCAGGCCCTGAGGTTTGTGTTTGAGCCCCAGAATGATGCACTGAACACTTTAGTTCATGTTTCAGAAGCAACTCAGATCTATTCTCTTATTGCTTGTGACAGGGCTTCCCTGGTGACATGGGACCACCAGGAGAGAACGGCCTTGAAGGACCAAAGGTGAGCTCAACCATCATCTTGACTGGCTAACACGTGGGAATTAAGCACAAAGCAGAACACAAATAACAATCTGCAGCTCCTCTTGAGCTTTTAGCTGACTGCTGAGGTCAACGTGTTATTATGCATCCATCAGGGAGACATTAGCACATCAAGATTTCTCTTCAGAGGAATTCAAATTAATTTCCAAACATTTGTGACACCTCAGTCCAACCAACAGAACAGAACTTCCCTGCTTTCCCATAAAACGTGTACAAAAACACCACCTTTACATTAATCTACTGCCTTTGACTCTTCAAGGGAAAACTAGGGACCAGAGGTTTACCAGGGCCACGAGGAATTCCAGGTCTGGAGGTAAGTCTGTCAGACATCTCCTACGTCAGACTGGTCCTAAAACACCAGAAATGTTTAACACTTTATGACTCAGAGTTTGTCTTTACTGAACAACATTTTAAATCCCAAAACAAAAGTTCCGCTAACGTCAGTTTCATCTGTTTCCAGGGAGACGAGGGCCCCATTGGGCCACCGGGACCATCAGGACTAGAGGTGAGATATTTAATAAAAACGTGTTTCTTTGTTTCTTGAGCAACAAAGATAGAAAAGGATTAGGACCACTGAAAAGAAAAAAAAGCTCTGACTTTGATCTCTGACTTTTGAGATTAAAGTCGGATTTCTGAGAAAAAAGTCAGAATTCTGAGATTAAAGTCAGTAAATTGTGATTTTCTTTTTTAACTTTACGCCAGAACATGTAAACGGTCCATCATGATGCTGACTTTCCCATGCAAGACCTTTTTGTCTATTAATGTATCTGTATTACACAATGTGTGTAAAACACAGCTGCTGCACGAAGCTAAATCTGTTTGCAAGCCTAGCAGTCATCTAAACTGATTTATATTCATGATGTAAAAGCTCACTGAAATCCTGGCATGGAGTCGGAGTCCCAAAAGTACACTTGCACTCTAAAACAGTGAGCACTTTCCAATATATCACATGGTTTTGCATTTATCCTCAGCTGTTTTTATTGAATGGTTGTTACCAAACCTAAATCATGCATTCCATTATTTCCTAAATGAGATTAATTAAATTGCATGGAAATCGTAAAACAGGTGATTTTTTGTGATCAGGGTGTGATTTGCATTTGGTATCAAGATTCCTGCAGATTCTTGATTCTGGATGATGAGTTGATTTAAAACAGCCGTGTGCAGTTCTTTACTTTGAGCACTAGGGGGAGATGAACGTCATCACAGAGTTCATAGATGCCAAGATTTATTGCTGCAATAAAAATGCTGGAAGATGATAAAAAGCCACTGTAGAAACAGAATTTTTATTGATTTTCTTTTTTTTTTCCTCTCACATATTTTATTTTGTGATCAGTAAAGTCGATTATATCAGGAAACGATGTTTTTGAGTTCGCTGAAACAATCCCTACCTCACATTTAACATGTTTTCTTCATCTATGACTTCCTGCACTTTTTCCTCTCTAACTCCCTCCATGCTCACCTCTCTCATTCTCTGATCCTCTAACAGACAGGAAGTGTTGGCTGACTCCCGTAGGAGCTCTGATTGCTCTCTGGCAAGGTGCCACGAGTCTTCCTACACCTTTACTGCTCTAAAAAAAGACCATTTTCCCCTCTATCGCCATTTTCTGTATTTTTTGTGTATATTTCACCTTTTGGCTTAACAAACTTGCTAATAGTACGTTTTTTTTTACATAATTTTGGCCTGAAAAGCAGTAGATGTGAATATACATTATGAAATAACGAGAGTTGGAGCACAAATATTAATTTTACAACCAAAATTGACTTTTACTGTGTGATTGAGTGAATTTATGTGTTAGATTTGACTGTTTTGCTAAAGTTGCCAAATGAAACTTTGGAAATATTGAGTCACTCCATCTCAGGAGTTTGGCGGATGTCCCTGACCATTGCTGGTTTAAAAAAACTTAAAGAAAAGAAAGAAAAGAGGAAAAAACTGCATCCTGCTAAAATGTCCTGTCAGCATCACCTGTACTTGCTTATTTCAGCAAGATGAACGCTGCAGATACCTCACTGATCTCTCTTCACACTGTTATTTCATAGGAAACAGATCCTTTCCATTTGCTTTTTTATAATGAATGCTATTGATGTGCTCCCTGGCAGGCAAATGTCTTCTATTCACTATTCATCATTCTATGGCTCTTTTGTTTCCAGGGTAGAATGGGAAGAAAAGGATTTCCTGGGGTTGTTGGTCCAGAGGGAGTTAAGGTAAAAAGTCAAACCGATTTGCCCTTTTTTCCCCTTCTTCTCTAAAATATGAGGAAAATAAATTTGTCCCAGTAATCTCAAAAGTAACAGTAGATCCGTGTCTGCAGGGTGAACCCGGTATCACAGGAAAGGTCGGGCCCATGGGAGAAAGAGTAAGAATCCCTGACATTGCCGCTTCCTGCATTGAGTATTTCTACTCGTTCCAAGCAAGTTGTCCAAGAAAGTCTTTCCAGTCATCCATCCAACATTGACTTTCTGCTTTTCAGGGTTTGGTAGGTTTTATCGGACCTGTGGGAGAGGCTGGGCTGGCAGGAGAGAAGGTAAGAAAAACATAAATCAGGTTCTGCTTGTTAGTTTCACCTTCATCCTCTCAAATGAAAGTGAGTATTTTATCTGTGCGATTTAGGGCGATCGAGGAGAAACGGGCCTTCCTGGACCACCTGGAGAAAAAGGATCAACGGTAAGATGCTCTTATAAAGACAACGTGGAGAAATTTTAGTTAAGGCAAAAACTGATTCAGGATGCTAAACGTTTTGCTTTGAGTTTGCGTTAAAGGTGGAATATGGAACATTTTTAATAAAAAGCTATATTTTTAAATAATACTACCTCCACAGGGCGTTTAGAGGTGTGCAGAATGAAGGTACAGCTTTTCCTTTAAAAGCTATATTTAAAAAAAATAATAATCAAAATGTTATTTTTACGGGCACGACACTGGGTTTATGTTTACATCTAACAGGCCACTAGAGGGCACCGTTGTGGTAAAAAGTCCACTCGGCAAGGCGAGGCTGGGACTGTGTAAAATGGCGGACTTGACAAAATGTTCTAACGGTAAATACTGTTGTAAAATAAACTTATTAGTAGAAATGAGTCCTTACCCTGTATGATTCATCACTGGACAATGTGCTGGCTGGTCACTTCACACATCAGCAGTGAACCAACACCCCGACGGCTGGAAAATTTGTTCTGTTGTTGCAATACCACCTCTGAACACTAGATGTCGCCATAGTGTCAGTGATTCATGTTCAATTTTTAAGCCAGTAGCGGCTGGTGACAACAATTCTTGGTGGGGCTATGTGTGAAAAGATATCCATTATAAATATTCAGCATTAAAACATGTTTTCCAAACAGTTATTCATTCCCCTTCTCTAAATAAGCTGTTTTACAAATAAAGTCAACTATAAAACTCAGAGATAAATATTAAAATAAATACACAACCCTACTGTGTGAGCCACTGCAGTCCACAATGCCTATTTTTGTTCTTATTTACATTTATTTTTGTCCTTAGTTTGTTTTCCAGCTTGAGTTTTCAGTCTCCAACAGCCTGTGTGTCTTAATCATCTGCTCAAAGTGCACACTTCAAAGCGCAATCCTTAGTTCCACCAGTAGGTGGCATTAACACGACACTGAAATTCAATGACATCCTTCTTTGAACATAATAATCACATAAAATGAGAACAAATTAACACATTTACTGCAGCAGTTACAGGTATGATTTCAGCTCTATTTGTAAGTTTTTCTTTTTTTTCTTCATTCACGCCAGAGTGGGCAGCGGCATAGCGCCCTCTATGGACAAGCTGCCACTGTGTACAGCTCTGGTGGACAAAGAAAATCCATTATATGTTGTTATAATCTTCAAAATGTATAAATGTTTAGGGGCTAGGATAGGGAACCCTGCTAACCTTCACTCAACCTTGTTTTTATCCTTTTTTATTTCATCACAGGGTTTTCTCACACGAGGTATGATGACGTTATAATGTACACAACAAATTATTCACTAGGAGAGTCAATCAGGGCTTTGATCCCATCGTCATCAAAGCTGAGTTTTGGCACATGGCTGAAAGTTGAAAAAAAGTTCAAATCAAAGCTCTAATTTTTAAAAAAAGGAGGTTATTACAGCGCAGCGCAAACCTTTTCCTCCCTAATCTCTATGAAAAGTGTTAACTGCTCTTATGGGATCATCTAAGAAAATAAAAAAGAAGATTTCTGCAGGACTAAAGCAACGATCCTTTAGAACTAAAGGTCTCAGTTCTCTGCAGGATTCTTTTATGACCATAACTTTATCACAGCCATGCACTTGCCCCGCTCCTTCAGCTCATGGCTCCTTAGTTGAGTGTTGCCTTTATCTTTTACGGACCGTCTAAAGTGTACGACCGGCTGGAGGGGATCACAATTTAGTCATCATTGAAGTTGGCTCACAGCCAGTTGGATTTCTCAAAGGACTTCACTGCTCACACACACACACACACACACACACACACACACACACACACACACACACACACACTTCTGAGGAAGTTCTCCTTTGGCTGGCTTCCTCAGCTACAAAACAGAAACAGACCCTCTGGAAAAGACGGCATCACAGAAAGCGAAAGGAGGTGCTAACAGAGAGCTCAGACTGTAGGCATCTATGTTTTATTTCTGTGGGCACATGACATCAGAGCTGCCCGCGATGCTATAACCTTACACACTGAATGAGTTTTATTGTTCTCAGATGTTCCGGCTAGTCTGACCAAAACATTCCCCCGTTATACAGTTATGCTTTTACAAATGGTCTGGCCAGAAAACCAAGTCCAATAAAAAAAAGAGGAAGAAAAGAATCCAGGAGCCGAATGTTTTTTTAATATAAAATCAGCTCTTCAAGCTGGCTTCGTCTCTCCTCTTGTCTTTCATTGTTTTCTAGCTTTCCAGTGCAGAAAGCTTTTCTGCAGATCGATTCAGTGTGTGGGTGAAAGAAAAGCAGCATGTTACTTTTAACAAACCCAAAGCAATTTATTGGATTTAGAGTAAGTTTATGTCTTTGTGTCAACACCTTTTTTAATGGAACTCTTTGGAAACTTGGAGACTCTTCCCTCCAGTCTGGGAGCTCCAGAATCAGTGTTCTGTTTTGTCAATAAGCCCCAAAAAGCTTCTTAATGTCAAAACTATTCTCAGATCATTGGTCTTATTGGAGTTCACCATTTGTTTAATCCGGTTTAGTGTCAGCTGTAATTTATGTGTCAAATCTGTGTGCTTGCAATAGGGTCACCCGGGGACGCCAGGTGAGACCGGGCCTCCGGGACCACCAGGAAGACCAGTAAGTCACCACACTTGTGCACATTTAGATTTTATTTTTTCTCAGTTAAACTGTGGCCAAAAACTCCTCTTAGGGTAGCACGTTTCAGAGAAAACTGCCAAAAACTGATTAATTTGCGTCACGATCTTGTTTAACAAAGGAGCTGTGGTTATCGATGGTGACCATAGTGTCAGATTCAGAGCTTTTCTGAGTGTTATGAGACCTGACAGCCTCCTGCTGAATGTTCTTTATCCTCCTGTCAGTCAAAAACCCAACACCTATAACCAATTACAAACTGCCACTGCCCCCCACCCCCCTTGTCCTCTAGCTGAGTCTTCCCCATGGCCACACTTAGCAGAGATCAGGCCCTGTTCTGGTTCAAAGCGGGGGCCAACGAGCCACCAAAACAAACATAAATACGGGGCTTTGGGTGCAGCAGGACGGGATTCCAGAGCAGGCCTTTTAATTGGTGTGAGTGACAGATTTAACAACAAACCCTATAGTGTGTTCCCGAGGTCAGGCTGCCCCCCTCTGGGGTCAACAGCCAGGGGGCCCTGTGGTCTGTCAGTGTAAACCTTTGTTTTATCTCTCCATCCTTCTTTTTTTTTTCCTGACCTCTCTTTTTTTCTTCTTTTTGTTTGTCAGGGCCCTTCTGGAGCAACCGGGCCATCTGGTACCAGAGGACCTAAAGGCTTGCGGGTGAGTTTGAAGGTTTTTTCCAGCTAGAGCTGGTATTCTGCAGGCGTTGTGTCATTGTTCCCAGGCTGAAAGATGATATGTGCAGTTACTGGGAGAGTGTGTGAGGCAAAACTCTGATGGGTTTTTAAAAGATGTTGATGAAGTGATGCGGAGGTGCTGGAAACGTCTGCCTTTGCATGCATGAAGGGTTAAAGATGAATAAAGAAGCTGTTTCAGCTGCTGGAAAAACCTCAGTGACGCAAACAAACTAGATGATTCTTTTTCCCAGAAAATTTGATCAAAGGCGAGTTCTAGAAAGAATTGGTTGTCAGTCTGTATTGTCTGTATATTTACTGGTGGGTAAAAGGGGAAAATAATGCTTACAAATGCGGTTGTGTACTGGTGTAAATGGGACATTGGGGGAGTCGAGGGCAACTATAGAGAATGTCATGCGGAACATAGGTAAACAAGGACATGAACTATAGTAAATAAGGATGCTTTTTGAGTTTCGTGTTGACTGAATAACATGGAGAGGGGGCAGGAGTTTATAAACTTATGCTTCTTCCTGCTCATTTTGAACATATGATCTATACATTTTTATTTATTTAGTGTTTTATTCTTGTTTGTTTGTTTTTTTGGTTGAAATTATGTCTAGATATGTTCAAAAATGTTCAAATAAACCATTCATTCATTCATTCATTTAGTCCAACTTCACAGTTCTTGTAGTGGAAAAATGTGATGCGGTCATTTGTGAAATATGTCACTATATTAAACTAAAGAAAGAAAACAAGTTTGTGGCTCAAGAATCACTGAAACCAGTTTGAACGCAATAGCTTAAAATGCTGAAAAATTCTTTATTGTTGCTTTAAAGATGTGGAACTCTGAAAAAACATGTTTTAATGATGATTTCTGAATATAATCAGTCACTCTGAGTTTTTTATGCAGGCTGAACATGAAAATAGTCTCCTACACCTATCTCCCGCATTAGCTTCTTAGAGAAAATAGACGGTGAAAATCTAGGATTTGAAAAGCCTCACAGATCTACATCACGCTGTCACTTAACATTCATGGACTCCCCCATCTTGACTCACGACGGAGAAGGTTGTTGTTTTAGCGTTCAGGAATTAGCAGACAACATCCCGACTACTAGAAGCTAACCGTTAGCATTAGCAACTCCACCACACAGCAGAACTCCTCCAGGCTTGTGTTGTTTGTGGAGATGAAACATCCATGTTGCAAGTCAGTGGTAGAGGCGCATTGCTGTTATCCAATCAGAGGCAAAATGTCCAAATATCAAGAAATAAGACTCCTGCCGTGTTGTGTCACTATCTGCTGGAGCAAACTTGTCCGTGGTGATCCAAGCGCTTGTGGGCTTTTATTTTGCCCTGAGTACGACTTGCAAGGGATTCATTCCTACCAAAAAACCACTGCAAATGTATTTAATAAATGAGTTTCCCACACCTTTAAGAGAACAGAACAACTTGAGGCGTCTCTTGTTGAAAACACATATAATGATAATGGCAATAATACGTTTTACAGTAATATTTTACTGTTTTTTTTGTTTGAGCAGTCTCAGCATCTTCTTGTCTCTTTACCAGCTAAAAAAACAGCACTAAGCTTCTTATGAGAGAGGAGCATCAATATGACTCATCTGGACAGTTTAATATCATAATCTGTGTTTTTAGGCCATAATGCCACTACCAATTCACCACCTTCATATTTTATAGTCCAACATTAGAAACCTGAGTGTCAGTAAACCTACATGGATGCAGCAACTTTCAAAATAAAGTGTCCTGAGCTCATTTTCTTTCAAAAACCATAAAAAGAACTTGAGACAAAAGGTTTGAGCTGACCGAGAAGGGAAACAGTTAAAGTCATACACAGATATTTATACCACATGACTTTTACATGTTAAGTTGGATGTGGAGTCTTAATGTCGACAGACCATCTGTCTCCACTCAGATGCAACAGTGTAATGGCGTCCAAGATTCAAAAGAAAATGCAGAATCAGAGACTGCAAACATAAGACTGCATGTTTGCATCAGAGCATGCAGACCTTTTGTCTGTTTTCTGTGTCTGGACTTTATTTCCATGGTCAAAAACAGTTTAAACCTGCTGAATCGAGTCTGTAGATGTCAGCTGTGAGTGATCACCAGTCTGACTAATCATGCTCTGTAACTAATAACTCCTCACAACATCTAATGGACAAATCCTCAGCTGATGCTTTCCAGAGATCATATTTGTGTGATTATTCCTCCTATTCAGCAATCTGAGCTGTTTTAAATACAAGTTGATGGATTCATGCTGCTGAAGTTCATGTTTCTGTCAAGTAGAAGCCCTACGTATCACTTGGTTCTTTTTTCACGCAGAAAATAGATTGTTTTTCCTTTTTCTTGCTGACGTGTGGTCGAAACGTCAGCAAGAAAAAGGTAAAACAATCTCTTTTCTGTGTTAAAAAATATGCATGCAAGAAATACACAGAATGAACACACAAAATATGAAATAGAAGCCCTATCTCTGTATGTGAAATGTTATGTTGGTGATTATCATGCTTTTTTATGGTTGGGATAAGAAAAAGCCATATCCCGGCTAATCGGCCTGTGTAAACACAAGCAGCAGGTTGCCAGTACCCCAGACAGGAATGTTAATGAGCAATGTCCACCCAGCTCTGTGTATAATAGGCTTATAGCACTTTGGTTATTGTTATTCTCTCTGAGCCAAAACTCCCACTGGCCTCCGTCATGATGATGTCCTGAGAAAAATCACTGTTAAACACCTTTTTAAAGCCAATCGTGAGATTTTAGATGATCATTGAAAGAGTGGGCATCAATGAGCCAACATAATCCAGATTATAGATGTGAAACGATGCAGGTGCAAAGCAGATGGACTGAATTGATTTCTAGCCTGGTTTCCATTTATTTTTGATATACTAGCAGCTCTTTAACCCATTTGTATTGATTATATTTGACAGTTTCACCCATGCATTTTAAACACAACTTCTCCTAATAGTGTGTGTGTTTAAGCATCAGCTGAGATTATTTGCAAATGGCTTTTTTAAACCCTGAATCTTGTGTTAAATTGATGACTTTCAGCTAAACCATGCAGCAGTTTATTACATGATATACTTTTATATTTATCTTAAGAGCAGTTTTCAGACACTATTACCCCTCACACAGCCTCTTACATGTGAGTGATGTTTGTGTCACACTAGTGCAATGTTTGTTTACAGGCTGCTGTGGCTGCCTGGCAGTGTTACAGTGACCTCTGTTGGTGGAGTGACATGTGTCTTGTTTTTCAGGGTGCACTAGGGCCTGATGGTCCGACAGGAGAGGTGGGGTCAGAGGGCAAGAAGGTAAGGATGCTAGTTGTGCACAGATTTACCAAATCATTCAGTAAATATTTGCAATGGTGGAAATTGTAAATGAATAGCACGTGGTCACGTTTTAGTAAAATTATGAGTTTGACACTGGCTTTATCTAATTTTCTTGTTTCAAAGGGTCACGATGGTCCTCCAGGAAAAATAGGATTCCCAGGATCACAGGTGAAAACCATGACCCGCTTTCTTTTTTCGTTTCCTTCCTCACATTTGGATTTTGGGGCATTTTACTCTAGAGATGTGAGAAATCTTAGTCTCGTGATTTAAAAGACCCTACTTCATATGTCAGGAAAAGAAAACAACATTTTTCTCTGGAGGAGAACATTTCTGGTCATGTTCACATGTGACAGTTGAGCAAATGATTTCCAGGCATCTCCAACGTTCTGTTCCTATTTTGTTGTGTGGATCAGATTCAAGGATCACTGATGCATATATCTTTTTTTATTTAGATCATAAACAATAAAGGAGGGTGCCTTGTAACTCTGTTTTTATTTATTTGTGTACTTTCTTAGAACAAGATTGAACGTTTGTTTTTACGATCATCTTTGATCTGTCACAGAGTTGATTCATTTGATCTCATGTCTTTGAGCTTTTTCTTTGATCTAATTACTTCAGGGGAAGATCGGAGAGCCAGGAGAAACTGGGCCTAAAGGTTTTTCTGTGAGTTCATTATAATCATGTGTTAAACTCTTACACATACAAGAACCACGCAAACAACAATATGTTAAACTCTATGTTTTTCACACTTGAGAATAAAGGACTTTACGTAACCAGTAACTAATATTAGCCATTTTAGTTTTAAGTGGTATCACAATAGAAAAATCTTTTTGTCTTCAGGGAATTCAAGGACCTTCTGGACCACCAGGGGACAAAGGAATAGCTGGCGAGCCGGTATTTCCAGCATTAACTTGAAATCTTCTCATTATTTATTTTCTTCAATTTGTTCAGTTAAAGCTGCCATTGTGATTTCCACATTAGCATTCCATTTCGCGTGCATTCAAAAACTGATGGGGAAAAGGCAGACAGCTCATCACATTGAAATTAACATTCATGGACTCGCCCACCTTGGCTTGTGACTCCGGACGGCTGTTGATTTTGTAGCCAGAGCACATCTCAGCTAGTAGAAGCTAACTATTAGCAATAGCCACAACTTAGCGAAACCTGTTCAAGCTTGCGTTTTTTGTGGAGATAACACATCAACGTTGCAGTTTTTACCGAAGAAAGAAGAGTGAACGAAGGCAGCGGAAGAGTCACATTGCTGTTAGCCAATCAGAGGCGAGATGTTTGCATATCATAAATATTAAGTAAGACTCCAAATCCTGCAGCTTCCCACCCCTCACTCCTCTGACAAACTTGTATCCCCTGAAACAGGAGCGCCAGAGCTGTTGTTCTGCAGAAAATGACTCACAAGGCATTCATTCTTGATAGGGACCACAGCAAATTTATTGAAAAAATTAGTGTAGGACTCCTTTAAAGAAAAACATGACACCAAGCTTTTATAATTATATTAGTTGACACAAATTCTAATTACGGCAACGCTAAAATAACTCTACTGAAATGACATTTATGACAAATATTACATTGCAAACTATTGGTTAACAAGATATAGTTTAAGTCAGCAATTTCTTTTTCATTCATCTATCCATACCAAGTCTGAATCTTCTGCAGTCATTACTTCACAAACTTGTTATTGGCAGAAAAAAGGACAACCTAAAAAGACTTTGACTATAAACAAATTAAACTATGTTTTTTCATATTTTTGATGGGTTTGTTTTCTTTCCTGTGAGACATTATTGATCAAATTAGGACCATA
>SSNS01000221.1:937290-1151008 GCA_006937985.1 Aphyosemion australe
ATTTCTCCATTTGTGACCAGGGAAATCATGGTGATGATGGAGAAACAGGCCTTCCAGGTAAATCTGGTGCTCGTGGTAAAACCGGAGTTCCTGGACTCCCAGGAGATCAGGGAACCATTGGACCAAAGGTAAGACAAAAACTAATTACCTGACGGCAGATTTGTGTTAAACAATAACGAGACACAAAGAATATGTGTTTGTATGTTGATGATGCTTTGGTATGATGTTCATGCTGCTTATGTGTTCATCAGGGTGAGCAGGGCCTTCGAGGCCAGAGCGGCTCTCCGGGAAAGAGAGGTTTCAAAGGTGGGATGGGACTTCCAGGGTCACAGGGAGACCCAGGCCCTAAAGGACAACCTGTGAGTGTTGGATATGTTAACACAGATAGTTATCAGATCTCTTGATACATTTAATTTTGCTGTGTTTTACAATTTTTAACTTCTTCTTTAGGGTGACGTAGGGGAACAAGGTTTTCCAGGAATTCTGGGAATTTTTGGACCAAGGGTACGTTGATTACAAAACAGTAACACAGTCAAAAGAATAAAAACAGGCATAAAGATGTTAAATGTGTCCACTAATCAGAGTTATTAGAACTTTTTTTATATATATCATAAAATAATTTTTATTCTGATTGACCAACCAAAGCTGTTTATTACCACTGTACTCTACATATCCTCTCATTTGTGGAAATACTTGCATATAAACTTTTTTTCAGCATACTATAAGTATTATATTTCTTGAATTAGTTTGTTTTCCTTATTTTCTTAGGTGTGTAAAGTGTGTGATGTGAGTTTATTGCTGCTGATTTCAGGGACCTCCAGGAGACTTTGGACCAAAGGGCATACGGGGACCAAGGGGGCCACAGGGGTCAATGGTAGGTGACACGGTAGGTGTTGGTAACGTGTCCCTCACAGGCCCTGTTTCATTTAGTCTCTTTGTTTCTCTCCATCAGGGCAGAGGAGGAGTCATTGGCCCTGTGGGGATTATAGGTCCCAGTGGAAGTGCTGTATGTGTTATAAAATAAGCTTTAAAAGTTTTCTCTGCTGCTGTTCTTCAGTGAGTTGATGGGAACGTCTCGTTACAGGGTCCTCGAGGAGAAAAGGGCAATCAGGGAGAAAATGTGAGTCTTCTAAATAAACTACTTTGAAGCTATCTTTTGTAATATATTAAAATAATTTGTCGTGTCAAGACGAAAGCTAATGACAATCATAACTTGAATAAATGAATTTTTCTGTTTTTCAACAGGGATTTCAAGGTCCAAGGGTATGTATAGATGTGAAAATTACTTTCTTTTGTTGGTGATAAGCTATGTATATTTAGATGTGGTCAGTTTCAAACATGTACTCTTTATGGTTTTTTTTTTAAATCAGGGATCCCCTGGGCCCCGTGGACTACCAGGACCTCCAGTATGTCTCCCACCTTTCTTTTACTCAAATGTAATTTGCGAAGTTTAAGAATTAAATAACTTTTTGTCTTTCTCTCCAGGGTCCTCCGGGTGTCCCTCTATCATTTGTAAGTTGTGTGCATTGATTTGATGAGTTCAGTCATTTTAAAGTGATTTTTCTAACAGTTTTAACCACATTTTTATAATATTAGTTAAGCTAGTAACCATGAATCTGGTTTCTTTTGCTGCAGAAGGAAGATGGTCTGTTGTTTGATTCGCCCACTCCTCTCAGGACTGAGGTTGGTATATTGTGACTTTTTTTAACGTAATCGTGCTTTTTAATATTTTTTTAAAACTCAGACTATTTTTGTTTTTCCTCCAGTATAAACCAGTAATGGACCTGCCGATGCTAGACCAGGGCGCAGAGATCTTTAAGACCCTCCACTACCTCAGTAACTTGATCCAGAGCCTGAAGAACCCACTGGGAACGCGGGATAACCCCGCCCGCATCTGCAGGGACTTGCACAGCTGTGAACAGAAGCTCAGTGATGGTAAATGAGGATGATCATTGAGCCTAATGTACATTTGTGTTCAAGCAACCTTATTTATCCTAAATTATTTTTGTTGCATTTTCAGGAACTTATTGGATGGACCCCAATCTTGGCTGCTCATCTGATACAATAGAAGTCACCTGCAACTTTACTGGAGGTGGACAGACTTGTCTCAAACCAGTAACGGTGTCTAAGGTATGCAGTTCACAACACAAACTCAATGACTTGATGCACTGGGACAACAAACTGTCTTGTTAAAGGCCAAGTTCACTGAGAAACTGTTTTATACTTGTTATTTTTTAAACATGATCGGCCACTTTGAGTTTAACATGCAGGCTAAACGTGAAAATAGTCTTCTACCCCTATTTCCTGCATTAGTTGCTGATAGAAAATAGACAGTGAAACGCTCGGATTAGAAAAGCCACTTAGATCTACGTCACATTGAAAATGAACATTCATGGACTCACCCATCTTGACTCGTGATGAGGAAGGCTGTTTTTGGTTTAGCGTAGAAGAAGCTTAGCTAGTAGAAGCTAATTAAAGCTAAGCGTTAGCATTAGCAACTCCAGCACACAGCAGATCTCCTTCACGCTTGTGTTATTTGTGGAGATAAAACATCAACGTTGCAGAGCAAACAGAGTCAGTGGTAGAGTCGTGTTGCTGTTAGCCAATCAGAGGCAAGATGTCCAAATATCAGGAAATAAGACTCCAAATCCTGCCGTTTTCTGCTCCATTCTCCTCTGGCTCACTTCTAGTTACTGAAACAGGATCGCCAGAGCTTTTATCCCACAGAGATCGGCTCATAAGACATTCATTTATACCAGAGACCACTGCAAATGTGTTGAAATCACTTTTAGCCAGCTCCGGTGGCCTAGTGGCATGAGTGTCCGCCCCGGGACTGGGAGATCAGGGTTCGATTCCCGGTCGGGTCATACCAAAGACTTTGAAAAAATGGGACCCAATGCCTCCTCGCTTGACACTCAGCACTAAGAGGTTGGATTGGGGGGTTAAACCACCAAATAGTTCCAGAGCACGGCCACAGCTGCAGCTCACCGCTCCCCACCATGGGGATGGGTCAAATGCAGAGATGTAATTTCACCATTGTGTGATGATGACTTGGGACTTTAACTTTAATCACCTCCCCTTTTGCAGCCAACAGTGACTGTCGGTCGAGTTCAGATGAACTTCCTGCACCTTCTGAGCTCAGAAGCCGTTCAACACATCATCATCCACTGTCTGAACGTCTCGGTTTGGACGTCACCTAAAGATCAGCTGGATGAGGATGAGTCTGTGAGGTTCAAAGGCTGGACCGGGGAGGTGTTTGAAAAGGGAGGAGAACTCGAGCCAGATGTTTTAGAAGATTCCTGCTGGGTAGGATTAAGATGCTTTAATCTAATCTTTCAGATTAGAATTTATCTAATTTATCTTTTATTTTATTCCTTATTTTACAAATTTGTGTTTTCAGATAAAAGATGGCCGCTGGCACCAGACTCATTTCGTGTTCCACTCCCTGGACCCCACCCTGCTCCCTGTGGTCGACATCTACAACCTTCCAAAAAATTCCCCTAGCTCCCGTTACCACCTAGAAGTAGGTCCTGTTTGCTTCCTGTGAGGACCGTGGAGCAGAAAGGGGATGGACAACCCACCCCTACAGTCATGTAGCTGTGGAGACCAGAGCAGCTGTGTAATCACTTCCTGTCCAAGTGAGGAAATAACATTCCCCTTCAAACAGATGGAGCTTCACTACCAAACTCCCACTGGACTGCATTCGCTAAAGGGAGGAAGCACAGGGATTAAAAGGGGGGGGAAATACGGGAGCTGGAAAGAAGCAAGGGAGTTCTTGCACTAATGGCTTCTCGGTACAGCGAAAGCTTCTCCAAATGTTTTATGGTGGATCTCCTCTGCTGGGAGAAATCAGGCCACGCAGCGTCTCCAGAACATTGTCAGGTGAAGGGAGACCAGGCCGAACACAGCAGTGAACAGTTATAGTAACTTATTTTTGCAACTGTATACAGTCTGTATACCGTGTGTCATTTTCTGACATTCAACTCTGTCGGAAGAGAGAATTTAAGTAAATGGGACCTTGTAAATATAGATATATATTTATATGCTCTATTATTGATTTTTATACATGTATATCTTATGTAAAGAAATAATCTTTAAGTGCAATAGAAAATGAAAAGATAGTCCTGGATTTGGAACTTAAATGGAAGGATTTTTCAGGAGTACCGTTTAATTTGCCTTTGGTGCTCGTCTCTTCATAATCTCACATAGATGAATGAATTCAGATGAATTTAAAATCTATTTTTATTATTAATATTATTATTATTATAAAAATACCTTTTCCAATTTCCTTATTGGTGAGGAAAAATCAGTGACAACCGTAAGCTCTCCGCAGAAAACCACAAACCAAAGCAAGGAAGCTGTTCCTCATTCATTAATTCAATTCAGTTTATTTGTAAAGCGCCAAATCACGACGAGAGTTGTCTCAAGGCGCTTCTCAAACTAAACCTTCCAAATGAGTTAAATTCATTATTCCAATCAAAAAGTTTCCTATATAAGGAACCCAGCAGATTACATCGAGTCAAAAAATCCTCATACTAAGCAAGCATGTAGCGACAGTGGAGAGAAAAACTCCCTTTTAACAGGAAGAAACCTCCAGAGGATCCTGGCTCAGTATGAGCAGCCATCGCCACGACTCACTAGGGGTTGAGAAGACAGAGCAGACACATTATTAAATCAAAAGTCACTGATGATTAGGAAGATTTAGGAGACGATATGTCAGATAGAGCAAGAAGAAAAGTGGAGCTCTAGTTCTCAGTTTTACTAAATCATCCAACGGTTGAGTGTGATGATTTATTGCTTACTGTTTTATAACTTGGAGGAGTAGTTCGTGTTGAAAACCAGGTGATTTTACAGCAAACAGACCACAGGTTCACATTGGGAAGAGAGCTGAGCCATAAAAGTCAAATCTCCACCTTTTATATGGTGCTAAATAAAATTTCCAAGGTGCTAACCATAGTACTGATTTTACACCACTTTTTGCTAAACAAATCAAATGCTTATAGTCGATTATGGCTTGGATTAAAAATTGTATATGTAATATTACTATTCCTTATATGTTAAAGCCATTCTATGCAGCTTTTTCATATTTTTAAATCATGTTCTTGAGCCAGTATGTGCTAAAATTACCCTTTACAGGGTTAATGAAATGTCACTCAGACCCCCACCGCCCTCTGTGGCCAGAATACCACACTTGCAACTTCAGAGTGCCGGGCCGCCACCTGTTGGACTTAGTAAATGGAGCTGACATACTTGGTGCTGCGGTCTGCTTCCAGCATGTTTCCTGCATGTTTTAGATCATGAACACAGCTAATTTGTTTGATTTAGTGATGAACCGCTCCTGTAGACACTAATGAAGGCTGAGGAGACATTTCAGCAGTTCAAAGACACACTGAGGAGATAAATTTCACTTTTGCTTTCACTAATGGAACACTAGGGGGTGCTAAAAGCAAGCCAAAACTACCTAGTATCCCTTTAATTAGACGTGACATAATTTTAAAATTTTCTTGATTATTTAAATCTGCTTTCATCCATTGATGCATTTTGGGGACCTGTTTAATTTCAGCCTGTTTCATCAAAACTAAAATTTAAATATAAACATATGCACGTAATAAAACTGATTCCTGCTTTTGTATCGAGTATCAATAACAGGGTCTAAAGTATTTCTGAGAATAAAATTATTTGCATATGTACAAAAGCCCACTGAGCTGTATGTAATATTTTTTTAGAAACTAGTAGAGATAGTTTTTATTAAAATTTTTAACAAAAAAAATAAAAGAATAAACATATTTTTTTGGTTGTAGCTGAAACAAAAAGTGTGTATAATATTGTAACTCTTGCTGTACACAGTAAATCCCCTCTTGCTAATTTAATGTTATTTAATGTTATTAATGTGGTTGCAGACTGAGCAATTTTCTAGTCGTCAAAAGCCAAACTCTTTCTGACAACGTTTTGTATCAGTTATCCCAACTGGTCTTGGAGTTTATAGATTTTTGTTTATGTGTAAATTTGGGGCTTTGCAGAACAAATTTATTTCAATATATTTTCTTTTATTTTTAAAAATATTTCATGTTCTTTTTATGATAATCAACCATGTACTGTACGAGGACTGTTATACGACATGTTTTTAAGGAATTATGCAAATATGTGAAAAAATGTTCTTCTCTTGCAAATCTTTCTTTCAGACAAGTTAAGAATACCTCATCATTTTACATGAGACTTAGAGCAAAGATGTTCTATTGCATATATTATTAAAATCTGTTTTAAAACAATTATCAGCCAAATGCAGCAAGTCATTCAACTCTGATTATTTCTGGTGCATTCATGCTTACCTTAGTAATTGTTCCGTGTCCATTTGTTCAATAAATACTTTTAATTTGTGTGTGCTTTTTATTTATTCTTTCAAACTCCAAACACTCCAACTGACATCTTTTATGTGAAATGGAAGTAAAACATTAATTTCAATGCATCACATGAAATTTTTTATGAGACCGCTAGTTGATCATTGCATGCATTTGGCATTGATTTGTCAAACTCACTTCGGTACGATTTGGAATTGATTTAGGAGGAAATCGTAATTCTGCTAAATTTTCTCCAGTCCACCTTAAATAGTCTTAAGGAAGTCTAGACTTTAGTGGCCAATTCACGTGTAAAAATTGGTCATATTCCCTAATTAACACCATTAAAATTTTCTAAATATTTGGGATTTCATCTTTGGATCTGGCTGTGACATTAAGAAAGAATTTCTTTTAGTGGTTTGTTAGTCAGCTAACCACTATGATGAACCTAGACTTGGCATGCTGAAGCTTGTGTCATCTGCAATATCCCAGTGCAGCCTGAGCTTGTTTGCTGTAATTATACATAAAATACTGCTAATTAAGAATGTGAGCCATGTGAAAACATAACAAATCATGAGGTGTTTACATATATGTGCTTAAAAGCAAAATATATGCAGTCGCTTAAACTGACTCTTCTTTTTGGGTGTGAGATGGGAATATTTCAATCATGATCTACTCTTGGTTTAGGGAATTATTGCCTTTGGATGAAAGAGGACATGTTCAGAAAATTCCCAAACAATTTAATGTTTGATAATCTAATCAGAGTGTCTGATGTAGGAAAAATGCTGCATCCTACCAAAAAGAGGCAGCTGCAATGTGGCATATAATCCTGAAGTTCAGAATTACACCACAAGATGTCGCTGTTGAATCGTAAGATTTTTCAAAGAAATTGAAGCAGCTGTTTACGCCAAAAAAAGTTTGGTAATGGCAGCTCTTTACTGAACCAGGTCATTAACCTTCTGAAGTGTCAATTATGCTTTACACACCCTAGTTGTGCTAAAAGTTGTTCTCAACGTTTTGATGAATGAGTAGGCCTATATAATCTATTGCAGTTTCAGACCTTGCTACATGCACAGGCACGTTTATTTTTACACAGATTTATTTCACAAAACTTTACTAACAGCATATATTCACACCCTTATTTATTTGATCTTGACAGAAACAATCCAGGTTAGCAGTGTTGGGGCACTGTTATTAATTCTTTTAATGACATTTCACGTAAACAGAGACATTAATGTAACACGAGGGTGGATGTTTACTAGAAGAAGTTATTTAAAATGACAGCACTGGTATTTTTCAGCCTTATGGCCCACCCTTGAGTATTTGGTTTGGCCAATCCCTTCTTGCCAGCCTCCACCCAGTTCGATGCTGCCTTTGTAAGCCCTCAAAAATTTTATCTTTTGAGATCCAGTACGTATATTGTGCACTAAAATTTCCTAAAAACAAACAGTTATAGGATAATAAAAATGTTTCAAATAACATATTTTGTAATATTTAAAATCTAGATCACTTTGTTCACTCGATTAAATGGTTTTATGTAAATAGTTAAATAAAGTCCTACATCACCTGAACGCAGCACCAGTTTTCTACGTGCACAATAGTGACGTTACCATATCATAATGGCGGTAGCCTGAACTATTTTGAATTTTGACCCGCTACTCCAAGTTTATGCTGCGTTTAGGTAGAAAAATGACTTATTAGTGAAAACAAGATTTAAAAGGAGCTGCTATGATGGATTCTGTCGTGGGAGACGATTTGACGCTCCCAGTTGATATCAACGGAAGGTAAAAAAAAAAAAACACCTAACAACGCTAGCTAGCGAGCTAGGGCTAGCTAGCGTGTCAGAGCGTTGTTGTTGTTGCTGCATGTCGATAATATCCAAATTCAAAACAAATAGAGAATAAACCTTAGATTTTATACCGCTAATTTGAAGTTGTTTGCTCCATGTTACTAAATCAAACTGCTGTTCTAAAATGTTCTTTCAACGTTAGGTTTAATAAGATATTTGGAAATGTATCTATGAATTGACGATATCGCTTCAGCTATTTCACATATAAAATTATCTGTTCACTTGGGAAAATCTTAAACAGCACGTAGTAAATAGTGTTTATGTGGCTAACTCAGAAACTTTCAAATCTTTTATTACACACATGCACCCTGTAGCATGTAGGTGAATGATAGCTTCATAAACACTCGTTATTTCGAGTACTAATCGTTAAATCGGAGTCATCTAATTGGATGTTTCCGTGAGATATCACTGCGATTTGTAGATTGGGTTGTACAGCTGTTATTCAAGAGTGTACTAAAGCGGAAATCATGTGAGCCAATGGGTTCAGACTGTAGCTGCGACGTCTCTGCTGTCTTTGAACAAGAGGAGTAGTTGTAACATGCTGAATTTGTTTTTTTATTGCGTGGTGCTCTCTTTGACATGAGAGAAGAATGTGATTTTGGGGTAGGTCACGTTTACATTATCATTTACTATGGTCCAACCGTGTTGTTGCTAGATACAGCTAGTATGTAGCTTTTTATCTTCCTCCAAAGATGCTAGTTATAGCATCTCTGCTGTTTAGTGGTTAGTATTCTGTGGGTAGTGGACTCTTACGGCACAGCCCAGCTGTGTAGTGTGGAAAAGCAGTCATCCAGGTGGTAAGCGTGCTTTAGTAACCCAAGATGTTAGCTGATATGTGGGTTGTGATTTATTTATTGGGTATTTCTGAAACCTGACTCACTTTACTCTTTCAGTTTTGTTTTTTAATATGATCTTTGTGCTGGTGGTTTATGCAAACTTCATCCCTGTCTTTAGTTTTTCTTTTTGTTTGATGTAAGCGACGTGTGCTTGGTTGGCTTCATGTTTGACAGTAGCAGCTGGGTAAAGTGATACAAAGAGGAAGTTACTGTTTACATTCTGTTGCATTGTTTCCATTTCATGATGGAGGGGTTATTATATCTGCAGCGCTGACAAAATGTTGATAACTGATGCTGGCCATTTGTTTCCATCCCCATTCTTAAATCAGTTTAATAATCACCGTTGTTTTTCTCATGCAAAGGTTGTGTTAATGGTTGGTGTTTTGCTGATTTTGCTGGTTTTGTTGCAGAGTTCTGCCTCTTCGTGTACACAGGAAGAGGTTGCTTGGCATGTGAAACCTCGGTGATGCAATAGTTGTGAGCACAGTTATTATCCTACACTGTCTTGTAGATAGATGTTGTGTGACTGAGGTACTTTTCACTTTAAAACAAGTAGAATTGGTAAAGAACTAAAGATCATTGTCATTTCTTGTCACTGAAGTGTGCTGTTTATTGTTGGTTAACTTTTGTTGCGTTTGCTTGGTGTCAAAGCAGAACAGAAATGGGGAAATGTATCACCATGTTTATCAAAGACGTGATATTAGTAGAGCTGAGACAAGCTGGGAGAGTATTTGAATGGTAGAAAATTCCTTAAGTATATTTGTTATATATATTGTTATATTGTTTGGTTTATTTGTTTAGCTTCTCAAACTGAATAATTTAAAATCAGTTTGAAAAGTTTGAATGATGACAGCATGACAAAAATAAATCTTGTTCTTTCCAACACATGATTTGCTCAGAATATGTTCAGGATTTTATCGCTTTGTTATAGTAACTTTTTTTAATCATCTAGTATATCGTCTTTCTGAAGCTGTAAATTCTCAATTTAAATTAAACCAAAATAACTGTTGAGTCCCTGACACGGTGATTATGGGAGGAACTTATTCAGTTCTCTGTATTGTTAGACACAAAGGTCATGGAAGTGAACGATACACTTGGATCCACATTTATTTTTAATATTTACAGCTTATTTCCCTTTAACGGAAAATAAATCTTTTAAAAATAAGCATCACTACATGCTAGTAATAGAAAACTGCATACCAGCTGTGTTGTTGCTGCTTCTTTCTGAAGTGACGCTGTGATCCAGATGTGTATTGTTGTTGCTTTGTGCATTGTACTTGTGAGAAACACCAGTCCCTTTACATAGTGGTGCTTAGCTGGTCCCGAGTCACAGTACTCTGCTTGTCTTGCAGTGAAAGCTTTTCCATCTCCGATTTGTTTGTTTATCTCTCCCTCTCTTGATTGTCTGAACACGTGAGCTCGGCAGCCACTGGCACATGGTGTCACACACACAGAGACACAAACACACGTTATTTTTCAAGGTTTTTGACATTAACATCAAGCATTCCTCAGCCCTTAAGCCTGACTCTAACAATCACAGCTAAACGTCTAGCCTAAGTTTAATTTGGCCTATAAAATCAAGTTTTGATGGGTTTTAGCAGATTGGTCCCAAAAATAACCATTGAATCCCAAGACCGTAGTGTTGTTCCGGTTTATTGACCCTTTAAATGGAGAAGCATAACAAACACTCACAGAAAGGAGGTTATGCCACAGTAGATGCAGATGAAGCGGAGTTATTCTTGAGCTATTTATGGAGCATCCTTAGGGCTCAGTGGAGCTGACCAGTGTGAGTAATGCAACAACACGCATTCACGTTTTTCAACGACAGTCGCTTTCAGTGTCTACTCAGAGCAGACGACGATTGATTAAATTATTTGGTTTAATTTATAACGGGGTTTGTCAAGGTATGCTGTATTTCACCACACATTTACAGTGATGGATGCACATTGCAGAACTAACAAATGAATTTGTCCTCAGCTGCAGGCTTCCAGACTCTATAAATGCAGGAGAAGATTCCACAGACAGCATGACAGGTACGGTAACGCTTTTTATTCTCCTTTGATTGTTTTCTAGGCTTCTAGCTCAAGTGTGTGAATCTTGTGTAATAATTAATTCTGCCAAACAACTGCTGTGCCCTTCCAGTTCCGTCTCCAAAGCTGTGATAAGGGAACAATTGCTTGATGATGATTGATAAGCAAAACCCATTTCTAACTCGTTGTGTTACAGTTTTCAACAGCACACTTTTGATTTTAAATAGGAGAGGCACGACTAAGATTTAGGCAGATTTGGACTATCAACACTCTATTACCAGAAAGAGTTTGTGTTGTACAAACCCCTTAAAAACATCTAACATAGAAATTAAAACTGAAAAATCCTTGTAACTGCAGAATTCTTACAAAAATAAAGCCAATAGTAATATTCCCCTTTTTTATTAGTAATAACTGGATGACACTTAAGTTTTTGTTCTGTGTGGCAACATGCATAACGACGTTGCATTATGAAAGCAGTAACCGATAGATGTTGAATATTATCTTTAAAGGTCTCATTCACTCGTGGTTTCAATAAGATGCAGTGGTCTCTAGTATGAATGAAGAACTTGTGAGTAGTTTTCTGTGGAAATAAAACTCTTGCACTTGTGTCAGACGGTAGAAGTTAGCTGGAGGTGTGGGGTGCTTTAAAACGTAAGGATTATGAGTCTTACTCATTAATATTCATGAGGTGCAAACATTTAGCCTCTGATTGGCTAACAGCAACGTGACTCTTCCGCTGCCGTCGTTCGCTATTCTTGTGGGCAGCAGTAGCTCAGGAGGTAGAGCGGGTTGTCCAGCAATCGGAAGGTTGTAGGTTTGATCCCGGCTCCCGCCAGAGAATGCTGCTGTTGTGTCATTGTGCAACGCACTTAACCCGCCTTGCCTGCTGGTGTTGGTCGGAGGGACTGGTTGCGCCTGTGTTTGGCAGTCTCACCTCCGTCAGTGAGCCCCAGCTGTGGCTACAATGTAGCTCATCATGGATGACTGATTGTGTTGTGAAGCGTCTTGGGGGGTTGTAGAACCCTAAGAAGGCGCTATACAAATACACTCCATTCTTTCTTGAATATGCAACAGTGATGTGTTATCTCCATAATAAACACAAATCTGAACGTGTTCCACCATGTTGTGAAGTTGCTAATGCTAATGGTTAGCGTCTACTAAACGAGACGCGCTCTGTTCTCTCCTGGCTGCTGTATCAATACAGCCAAAGTGTCCACAAATACTCATTTTCTCTGTGACACAGAATAGATGGACTTTTGCTGACCTGATTGGTTTCCTGTTTATTTTTTTTCACGTGTAATGCAGATTATAGTGGTTTAAGAAAGTTTGTTCAGCACGTGCAGCATGCATATGCAACTTAAAGTGTCAGATCATATATCAAAAACAGCAAGCATTACATGGTTTCTCAGACAATGAGCTCTTTATAGATTTACCTCCATGTTTGACATTGACTCCATTCATTGAAGGAGGGAGCAGTAATTGCAACAGCTGCAGAAGTGTACCTAAAAAGCAAACGAGGCTGTATAATAGAGTGCTTCCTGTTAGAGAGGAGCAGCTATGAGTCCAGACTGATGTGTTGTCGAATGCTGTTACATGATCAGCTTTGAACTGCTTCACTTGGTCTAAACAGGGCAGCTCTCCAGAAGCTGCTTCATCTCCGATGTCTCTGCACCTAAACACAGAACTCCTTCCTCTTTCTCTCTAAAATAAATGTGAAAGAGAGAATGAGTCGCTGAAGTTATGATTAAAATGTAACCCTCTGTTGTTGTTTCACAGCTCCATCCTTCCCTGATAAGATGTCGCCTATCAAAGCTCTCACCATGAAGGACTACGAGAACGTGAGTGTGTTTAATGTTGTTTATGGGATCATTAATGTAATTATTACTGTGATTAATTGTTGCTGTGTTGTTTCCTTGGCGTGAGGCTTGGATTCATTGAGGGTATGAACTTAATCCACTGTCTGCCTAAAACCAAGGCATACCATTTATGGACTTTTAGGGCTGAAGTTTGTGTGTAGGAGGATAAGGAGGAGGACTGAGGTGGGCTTGTCTCTGTGTTTCAACATTTGATTGGAATGCATGCTCAGATTTTTGAGCCCATGCTGTCTGGCTGATTAAAGGTTTACAGAGGGGTCCAGACTTCTACCTCCCCCTGTTAACAGTGCACCCAACCCCCACGGCCAGATGTATGCTGCCCTGAGCCTCCAGCACAATGATGCACAGTCTACTACACCCATACAAGCCTCCCTTCCTTTTAAAAATAACCACACACAAGGCCCTTTTATACCAAGTGTATGGCCTTGCTGCACAATTAAAGCACTTACTGAGTTGATTCTTTCTCCTGTAATATTGCCCCGAATCTTGTTTTCATGAATAATAATAAGCTAAATGAAGGAGTTTCATTTAATATAGATCTAAATGTTTTTGCTCCATGTTTCATCAGCAAATCACGGCTCTGAAGAAAGAGAACTTTAACCTGAAGCTACGCATTTACTTCATGGAGGAGCGGATTCAGCAGAAATGTGACGACTCCACTGAAGACATTTTCAAAACGGTGTTGTATTTCCTTTAATAGTTCTAATGTGCACGCATATAACCCTGTCAGTGTTATGTGATAGGAATTAAACCCACAAAAATGTTTTGAACAAGCTCTAAATGGATTTGGTTTGTAAAAAGCTACTGAATTTTAAAGGCACACTTGTCAGTTTTGGCTTGCTTTTAGCACCCCCTAGTGTTCCGTTGGTGAAAGGAAAAGAGAATCTTATCTCCTCGCTGTGCGTTCGTCTTTTTAACACCTTAATCTAACTGCTGAAATGTCTCCTCAGCCTTCATGAGTGTCTACAGGAGCGGTTCATCACTAAATCAAACAAATCAGCTGTGTTCATGATCTAAAACATGCTGGAAGCAGACTGCAGCACCAGGCATGTCAGCTCCACTTTACTAAGTCCAACAGGGACCGGACCGCCACTCTGAAGTTGCAAGTGCGGTATTCTGGCCACAAAGGGCCGTAGGGGTCTGAGTGACATTTCATTAACCCTGTAAAGGGTCGTCTTAGCACATAATAGCTCAAGAAAACAATTTAAACATGTGAAAAACTTGCATAGTATAGCTATAAATGAATCTGCATTTTAACATTTTTAGGGATTAAATTTAAAATGAAGTTTTTAACATGATCATGTTATATTATTATATTATTTTGATGTACAAACATCCAGACAAGATTTAAATATCATTAGCTTAGCCACGATAAAACTGCAAAACAGCTTCTACATATTTTTATAAACCGTTTTTAACAGCAGTTCCTAAAGCATTATTTTTATTTATAGAACATTGAGCTGAAGGTGGAGTTGGAGTCCATGAAGAGAGAGCTGGCAGAGAAACAAGAGCTGCTTGTGTCTGCGTCGTATGTATCATTTCTTATCAGTGGCGCATAGTTCATGTGCGTTAGCTTTTAATCTTAGCTGATGATGTTTATTTTATTTTTTATCTATTTTCTCTGCAGTAAAGCGTTGGAAAGTCTGGCTGGCCGAGACTCAGGAGATCCCCATCATGTGAGGGAGCAAGCTCAGAGGGAGATGGAAGCATTAAGAGCTGCGTTCAATCAAAGGATCGCTGACCTGGAGCTGGTGGGTCAAAAATAGTGTCAGCAGATGGAAATTAAAGTAGATATGTCACCCTTTTTCAAAAAGCTTTCATTTTCTGTAAGATACAATGGCTGTGGTAGTTAATTTACTAGATTAACCCAAATGTTTCCAGGTCCACTGTTACCGTTGGTAAATATGATCAGCTGATGGAACACACAGCACAGAAGATTTATTTTCTGGTTTTTCTTTTGTCAGTGTCTGCGGGCAGCGGAGGAAGAGGTTGAGAAGATGGCAGCCATCGCTGAGCAGGAGAAGCTTCGAAGTATAAACATGGAGAAGCAACTCCAGCTCCTCTCTCCATCTGGGGTCTCAACATCTGCAGCTGTCCCCAGTCCAGCCCAAGACCTGCAGCTGGCCCTTCAGGAAAAAGACATGTAAGAAATAAAACGATTACATATGTTTAAAGGAAAATCTTTAATATTAAGACTCAAGTGGTGACATTATTCTGATTTTTTGTTTGTTTTTTGCTCATTTCAGCATTATCGAGCAGCTCCAGGTGACTTTAAAGAACCAGGAAGCTCTGATTCATCAGAAGAAAAGCTCAGAACAACAGACCAGTGCACCATCAGCTGATCAGCTGTCAGATCTGATATTAGAGAAGGATCAGGAACTCAAGGTGAGATTTTTAAATATTCATATATGATACAGATTCTCAGAGCTTTCTGTGGCTCCATGTTGATTCATGCATTCATGAAAGAGCCTCTGAGTGACCCTGTCTGTCTCTCTTTAGGCACTGAGGGATGAGCTGCATAGAGAGAAGGATAAAACACAGTCGCACCAGCAGGTTGGTGTTTTGGTGTTTCCTTTATAAAACCCAGAACTGCAGAATACTGGCTGACTATTGACATTCAGTTTTTCCCAACAGTCTGTTTTGGAGATTTTAAACCAGGAGGCTTTGTGTTCGTCTTTTGTGAAAGAACTGAAACAACAAAAGATACAAAGCTTTAATATGTGAAAACATGGAGAAAACACTCTCTCTGGGTCCCTGTAAAGCAGACGCTCCTGATTCTAAAGGATTGATGCTTCCTGGGGAGGCGTTTTGTTTCTGTTTTTGGTCCCTGCTTCCACAAGCGCAGAGGTTATTCTATATTAGGGATGTGAATCTTACAACAACTCACAATTTGGTTCGATTCCGATTGCGGTGCCGATTCAATTCCGAATCGATTCTCCATTCAAATCCATTCACAATCAATATTAACAAAGAGTGTTAGAATCACGATTCGAATGTGAATCGATTTTTTCAGGCACCTCTATTCTATATGTTCATAAATTAGAGGTTCTACTTTGTGCTACTAGATGAAATTGACTGACTAGTTAAAATTTTATCAATGGCAACTAATTGTTGCTTTTTCCTTCACATCAACTCTAATTCATACTTATTGCATCTAACATTAGATTAATACAGAAACACGAGTCGTCTCTTGATGTTCATGTTTAGTCTAAGAGATTCTGCACAATATCACCGTGTTTTAGAAATTAACATAATTTTATTTTGTCAGATTGGACACAGAAGCTGATTACATGAAATGTAAATCAGTTTTAAAATGGGAATGAAAATGTTATGTAAGCTAATAATTAGAGTTGGTGCTGTTTGTTGGGCTGTGTTTATAGAGCCTCATTAGTCTTTAGCATCTTGCTTCAGGTATTAATGGATTAGCATGTTGTCTGGCCTGGGCTCACACTGCAAAAACTGATTTTTAAGGAAGTGAAAAAGTCTCATTTTAGACATATTAAATGTCTAAAAAGAAAAAAAAAATCTTCTCTAGAAAAATAGAATTACTTAAAATAACTTAAAAATTCTTGAATGTGATCTAATGAGTAAAATAATCTGCTAATGGGGTACGCAAATGTTGCTCTTAAAACTAGCAAAATAATCTAAATTTTGACTATTTTGCTAGTTTTAAGTATTCTAGCCAAGCAACTTTTGCTTACCCCATAAGTAGATTATTTTACTCAAAACAGGAACATTTGGAGCATATTTACGAATATGTACCTTATTTTAAGTAATGCTTTTTTTCTAGAAAATATTTTTTTAGACTAAGAATAAGATAAAATGTCTAAACATTTGACTTTTTTTACTTAGAAATCAGTTTTGCAGTGCAGTTCCTCTGAGCTGTTTTCAAGACATCTTTGTTTATTAAAATAAATATTCTTCCTGGTGGTCATTGTGAGATCTGGGTAGATTAAAACCAGGCTTTACTCTGATAGGATATTACAAAAGTAAAGAAGATGTTTTTAAGGGATTCTTGATAGAATTTCCAGTGTTCTTCTAAGGTTGAACTGTTATGGAATAGTGCAGGTGCAGTAATCTCTCAAGGCCATGTTTTGTCTGCTCTACTGAACAGGACAGGTGTTAAATGAGTGATTTGATGCTGCGTTCACCTCCGCTCGCTTATGGCAGACCTTTATACCTGATGGCATTTTTAGGAAAGCTGGGAGGAGATTTTCTTGTGATGTTTGGCAAAAACCATAACACAGATGACTGCAGCAGCCCCAGAGGATTTGATCTGATTGAATACGTGGGGAAGAGTGGAATAGAGGCGGAGGCAGGGATTATCGCAGCTTAGAGCTTAAAGTGCTTTGCAGTCAGTCGTTCTCCTCTGTGCTGCTTTGCTTTCCGCTGCAGGCGGAGAAATTTAAAGATGGCTTTTCTATGGCTGGCAGGATGATGGCCACGAAGTCACTTTATTTACTTGGTGTGTCAGTGAGAGACTTTTTGGACTCGGTTGAAGTGGCTGAATGTCAAGAATCCGAGGCTCCATGAAGGACCCGTGTCGTGTGTGTGGCGTTCGCCTGGTGGGAAGCCACTGTCGCTGGATATTTAGCTCATCGGGGAGGAGGAAGTTACAAGTCATCCTGTCCCACGTGCTGGGTCGCGAGGTGATCCGCGATGGCCGTGGAGAGTTCCTTTGTGGGAAATGTGTGTTCCAGTTGGAGAAGGTGGTTCAGTGTGACATTAATATCAGCAAGCTGCAAGATGAGCACAGCAGTCAGATCCAGAAGCTGCAGGCAGAGAAAGACCACCTGATCCAGTGCATCATCCATGTCTACAACAAAAACAACACGGGGCGGGGAAACAGAAGGAGCTGCAGTTCCAAGACTCTGCTCCGGTCCTCTGAAGTGGACATTCCTGACGATGAAGCTGTGTATCAGCGGGCCCATGAAGGATTCCAGCTCGGGGAACACGGCTGTGCTGAGGGGGTGAATCGAATGAGAAGGTGTGTGAGTCTGGATAGAATCGTCAGTAAAGGGGCGTTACCGGGGCGCTCAGGCCTTCGCTCCAGCAGATCTGGAACAGGACTTGATGGCTTTGTGAAAAACATCGGACTGGCTGGCACCCGTCACCGCTCACAAAGCATGTACCTGGATCTCGTCCACCGTAGGGGAACGCTGTCTAGACATGGATCCAAAGCTCGCTCTGCATCCTTGCAGTCACTGGAGCGAGACTTTTCATCAGACGTGCCCACAGAGCTTCCACTCAGACACAAACCAAGAGAGTCCAAGGGCTTGATTTGTGGACACGGCACCACTAGTGACCCAAGAAGAAAAGTTCAGGCACGCGCACGGCTTCACAGCTCCTCAAGTCAGCCATCTGTAATCTCTGATCTAATCCAGATCCTGCGTTGCGTCTCCAAGCACCAGGTGTCTGCACCTGCAGGCAGCAGAATCCCCGTGCTGAAGAGGTTAAACTCTGGAGCTGTCGTTAAAACAGACAGGCTCAGAAATAGAGAGGCAGAATGGAAGTCTCTGCATGACCTTACAGAGGAGTTTAATGATGAATACACTCCTGTCAGAGTAAAGGTAGCTAAAGTCTGGGTAGATTTGATTAAAAATGTTATACAAATGTTAGTATTAACTGATTTTTTTCTCCTCTTGCTTATTTAGCCGGGTGACCTCAATCGATTGGAGTCCGTCAATAAACTGTTGACTGAAGAGCTCAACCAGATAAAAAGCAGCAATGAAAACCTGACAAGAACCCTGGAGGACTCCCAGAATCACAACAAGGTGCAAATGAGCATCTATATGTTGAGTTATGTTTCCTAGTTCAACCAAAAAATGTCTATGTATGAAATCTCACTCGTCATATTTTAACAGAGCCTGTCGGTGAAGTTGGAGGAGAAGGAGAAGGAAATAGACTCTGAGAAGAAAAATGCTCTGAAGAGAGATAAAACAATCCAGGGGCTTACCCAGGTTCTGAGAAATAAGGAAAAAGAGGTGAGAAATGCATTTTTGAACAAATTCTGTGTTTCATTTGTTATTCTGTGCTTTAACGGTGACTTTGCTTGTGTGTTTCACAGATTGAGGAGCTTTGTCAGCAGATTGAGGACAGGGATGATGCTTTGGCCAAAGCTAGAGAGGCAGCTCATAAAGCCCAGCTGCAGAAATACCAGGCATGCCATCAGCACCTGTGTTACGGTGCCTCATTATTCCACATGTGCCTGTTCATTGGCAAATTATACATTTTTCTTTCTTCAGGGAGTAGAAGAGCACCAAAACCTGTTAATGGAGAAACAAACTGAGCTGGCTCAGCTCAAGGGGGACCACCATGCCAAGGTTCTTGAAGCCCAAAAGCTGCAGCGTGCCCTGGACAGGAGAGAACAAGAGCTAGCTGACTTACAGCAGACAAAGGAACAGCTTGAGGAGGAGCTGGAAGACCTGCAGCAGCAGAAGAAAAAAGGAGACAAAGCTCTAAATGTAAGAATCCCAGAAGGATGTTTAATGTTTATGTTGTCTTTCTTCTCAATATATCCTCAATGGTTTCTTTTCTTTTCCGCAGGATCTTAATAATCAGCTGAAGAAGCTGGGCGGTGAGCTGAAGGACAGGGAGAGTGCTCTTGAACAGCAACACCAGGAGATGCTGGATCAAACCAAGAGGAAACTGCTGACTCATGAAGCCACAATCCAGAGACTCACCACCATGCTGGCTGATAAAGAGCAGCAGCTGCAGGTGAGCTAACACGACCAAAGAATGAAACTTCACATTTTTTCTGATAAATCTCACTTTCACATTTTGAAAATGTTACTGTGTTAATCAGGAGTACATAAATATGATCAAAGACTTGGAGCAAAGCAAAAGCCCTGGCAGCAGTGACAGCATGCTCTCCAAGCTCCGGCAAAGGCTGAAAGAAACAGAGAGCGCTCTGGAGGTGGGGGGCCCTTTCTTTGGTGTCCGGTCACGTGGGCGATTAGAATGTTAAACCTTCCTGTTTGCTCTGCCACAGCAAGCCCTGGATGAGAAATATGCTGCAATCGAAGAGAAAGACAACGAGATTCACCAGCTGCAGCTGTCGCTAAGAGAGAAGGAGCGGGACCTGGACAGACTCAATCATCTACTCGCCCATAACGAGGAAACCATTAATGTAAGTAGCTTTGACCTTATTTGATTGAGAATGGCATAATTAATTTGTTTTGAGCTGGTCTGCATGATTGTTTTTCTTTTAAGAGTTTTGACAGTGTCATCAAAGAGAAAGACGTGGAGCTGCAGCATCTTGCAAACACACTAAAGAATCTTCAGAGAGCCAAGCAAGATGTGGAAGATAACCTGAACAGATCGCTGAGAGAGAAGGACTCCATCATCAGTCAGCTGCAGCTCTCATTAGAAGGCAAAACAAAGGATATGGAAGTTAGTTTGCATTTTTATATTTCACATCCTCTCTGCTGACTGGGCTGTAGGGGTTTTCTCTATCATCATCCATTATATAAGTAGAGTATTGTTGGAGTTCTCTTAGCATTGTGACTCTTTGTTTTTTTTTAGGAAATTGCCGAATCGATGCTGAACCAGTCTCAGACTCAAGCACGGGATCTTGCTGAGCAGATGGGCCAGAGGTTAAAGGTCACCGAGGCTATGTTAGCGGATGCTGTGAAAGCCAGAGAAAGACTGGTAGCGGACAATGAGAGTGCAGTAGAAGGGCTGCTAGCTACAATTAGCAGCAAAGACCAACTTCTCAAGGTCAGCATGTACCTGTAGAAAGGGACCAGCTTTTACTGATGTTTCCAGATGAAATTTGAAAGAAATTGAATGATAAATAACACCTCTATGCAACAGTAACATATTGAAATAATGTTTAAGAATACATTAGGCATAAATATGTGGCTAATAATATTGTTATTATGACAGAATTGGATGAGATGTAAGTATGAGGGCAGAGACGCCGCGTGCCGACAGGCACGGCACGCAATTGCTTGGGGGCCCCAGAGCCCAAACGTTGTAGTCAAAACCACACTGTAGTGAGACACTGAAAAGTCTCATTTACGAATCAGAATTTGTACGGCTTCCACAAATACTGAAAATCATTGCGTCCAATCAGAGCATTCACACCTGCTGCTAGGGCTGAACGATCTATCGCTTTTGGACCGAAATTGCAATTCCAAACAACGTGATCACGTGAACATCAAAGCTGCGTTTACTTTAAGCACTCCTGACTGACCCAGGATCTGTTGTGTCAGCTATTTTAGACATCCGGGGCTGTCTCCTGTGCTGTGGTGGCAGCTGAACTCAATTCTGCAGCTGATAGAGCTGCACATTTTAGTTATTTTCCCTTTTTTTCTCTTGCATAGCTCTGCTACAGCCGATATTAAATATGGCCGTCTGTCTTTTCCTAAAATCGCTCAGCCCTACCGGCTGCGGTGTGGATCCGGACGCGGAGCTGCAGAATCTTTTTTCCGAATTGTCATGAAGTTGAAGAAATTACAAGAGCCAGACAGGAAGTGTGTTAGCAAGGTGCATCTGGTTTATTTCAAAATAAAACCTGTGTTACATCATTCTGTTCAGCTTCTTTTGTTATTATTAATGACAGAGATATCGGTGCACAGTGTATGATAGTTCGAGAAGACGAGTGTAGCTTTTGTATACCAGATCCTCTCTAAACACGTGGTTAACGTGAACTTTCCAGAGACGTTGGCACACAATCAGCAGTCGGTGTAAATGAGGCTCTAAGCTGTCATTTTACAGCACTGTTGGTCGTCTCACACGCCCTGCCGGGATCCTCCTCCTCCCTCCCGGCTGCTCTGCAGAACATCCCCTCTGTAAACCCCCAAACCCCACTTCTCTATGAGGATAAACCTCGCTAACTTGTTATTTTCACCCTGTTTTTCCCCTTCAGGAGACCGCGGAGCACTTTAACCGCATGCTGTCTGAGCGCACTCAAGAGATTCAGGATCTGAGGAAGCAGCTGACTGACAAGCAACAGGAGCTTTCTAATGCTGAGAAGCAAAGCTCCTCAGCAGCCCAGGAGAGTTATTTAGAGACCGCAGAACTCAGAACACTGCTCGCAGAAAAAGACAAGCTGATTGACGTAAGATCCCCTGGCACACAACACTGTCACTCCTACAGCAACTTTTACTATAAAAAGAAAAGGAAGTAAATATTCATAAATATAAAAGACTAACAAAATCTTAGCTCCATCACCGGTGCAACGGTTTTTATTTATATTGAGAAAGCTTCATAAATCACTGGTTTATGTTTGAGTTTTCTCTAAATCTGCAGAAGCTTCTTCAGCGCGGTCAGGAGAGAGACCGGTTCCTGGCAGAGGTGAGTCAGAAGGTGGAGCCGGATCAGGTGTTGGAGCTCAGACAAACCATCCAGATCATGCAGGACAAGCTGGATGAGAAGGAAGGTGAGGCCTGGAGACCTTTTAAACCCTCACACTTGGTATTTTGAGTAGCTACGTTTGATTCTGCGTCTTTGAACTGAAGGTGAGCTGTCCAGGAGGAACAGTGAGGATAACCAGGAGAACAACACCTTCTCCAGGAAAACGGTGGTTGTCCTGAAGAAGGAGTTGGCTCAGAAAACTGAAGCACTGAACAAAGCTCTGAAGCGGGAAAATGAGCTGAAGGTAGGATTCGGTTTCTCATGTCCAGTGTTACTAAAGGTGTTATTGCTGTTATCCCCACACATTTGTGTTTTTAATCTTCAGATCGCGCTGGCTGACCTCCAGGCATCGCTGTCTGAGCTGGAGGGTCGCAGCGAAGGTCAGGCTGCTAACATCGAGTCTCTGGCTGCCACTTTAAAGACCAAGGAGGAAATTATCAGCGTAAGGAGCCTTTTATTCAGAGCTAAACTCAAACAGCAGGGATGGTTGCTAAAGATTTTCTTTTACAGCAGACCAGGATGTTTATTATCATGCATTTTCTGTGTTTGAGCAGGTTCTCCACCAGCGTCTCGGTCTGAGAGGCAGCGGTCAGGCTGATCATACTCAGGACCACGTAATTGGCTCTGACATGGAGAGGTCTCCACCTGAACTACCTCAGAGAGAACGAACCCTGATAGGTGGAGACAGTCAGCAAGAAGTAAAGCTTTATTTGAATTTTTTAAACGCAACATTTTCTAATCGATGCTTCGAGTTTAAGACGGTTCCTGTTTTGCTCGTAGGCCTTGCCCAGCCTCGTAGCCTTGCAGCAGGAGCACGATGCTCTAAACAAAGCCCTCAGAGCTGAGCAGCAGCGCTACTCCAGCCTCGTTAGAACTGTGAAGGAGCAGGACAGGTGGAAGCAAATAGAAATTTACAACCTGTTTGAGGTTGTGAGGATAAATCTTAACTTTTTTTTTTTTTTTTTTTTTGCAGTGCTCAGCGTCTCCACGCTCTGCAGCTGGAACTGACAGCAGTGCAGCTTCTCAGGCAGCAGCTTGAAGACAGCATCAAGACTAACGAGGAGCTGAGGGACGACTTGGAGAAGGAGATGCACAAGGCCAAACTCAGAGAAGGTGCAGTACAAACATACTGGGTTGAGGATGAACATGGTACCGAAGGATGAAAATGAAAGGATGTGAAATATTCATCATGTCAGTAGGAAGTTCATTCCTGTTAGAAATGTAAAAAACGTGTTTTTATTCAAACGTTACGTCTGACTCATGTCCCCTTCACTTTTCATTGTTGTGTGTGTGGCCTGCTGCTGCTTACATCATCACCTTCTCATCTGCATGACTTTGTCTGTATCAGAGTTGACGTTTGTTTCATTGCCACTAAGTTCATGTATTATTTTAACATCCACATCCTCTGCATTGTGTGTTCTTTTATAAAAGAATAAAGTCTGCTGCTGTTCTGTCCTCTCTGTCTCACTCCTAACATGTCGTCTGCTTGTTTTTAACCATTTGGATGTTTTGTTGATGCATGACCTCCCTAGCAGCTGTCTAACCCTTCCATCTGTCGCTTTCTACCCTCAGATTTAATCATATAAGTACATCATTATGCAACAACTCCAATAAAAGAATTAACGGTGTTGGTATTGTTTTCTGATCAAAACTGTGATAAAGAACTGAGCACTCTATTCCTGAAGTAGACTCTAATCCAGGAAGAACTCTGACATGACGAGGGTAATGTCATTTAGCACCATTAGTCCATCAGAAATAATGTGACTTTAGACGGATTAGAGATGTCACCGAGCACTGAGGCTGTTGTCTAAACAGAAGTCTAGTGTCTGCTCACGTGCATGCGCGTGCACGATAATTGCATGCTCCTCCCACTAGCCACAGAGCACCAGGTGTACAAATAGGTCAGCTGTAAGTAAAAAGTCCCTGGCTGACATCCTCACTGGCTGCAGAACAGATGATGGGAGTTAATTGGCTTAGAAGGAAATCTAGTTTAACTTTTGTTTTATATTCATTATAATCCACTTATAGTGTTTTACATATTCTAAGCTCAAATGTGCAGTCTATCAGGCATAAGGCTTTCGCACATGGATGCTAAGTGACATTGTTTTGTATGTAGGGATGCACTGATATGAAAAATGATGGACTGATATTAACGCTGCTGTTATTGCTGATATTTACTGATATCAACAGTGCACATTAATAAACAATCAAATACTTTGTATCGACTGTAAATGGGCCAGATTATAGCATAGTTGCTAATTTACATCTGTAGTCCCTCAACAGGATGATTAAATAGCATCCCTAGTATATACGTGAAAGAAGGTTGGATTTGAACATTATTTTATATATATATGTATATATATATATATATACCAAATATCTGAGTCTAAGTGAAATTGTGCGTGCACATGCATGCATGTGAGCCTCAGTGTGGACAGATGCTGCTGTGACATTTCAAGCTGTAGTGAATATTGTTCTTTTTTTTTGTTCCTTCTGTTGTTATGGTAACGGTGACTGTAAGTCACTACACCATTGATGTTATTTGCATATATTGTGTGAGCTGGTGAGAAACGGCATCTTGTTTCGACCCGTGTAATGCTTGTAATTACCACGTGTGAAATATTAATTGTATAAATATGTGTGTGTGTGTGTTCAGGTATGAACCTGATTGATCCTAAGGAACTGGAGAGCTTGAGACATCAGCTGGAGGACGCCCAGCGCTGGAACGCTTCCCTTCAGGCTCGCCTGGGAGCGATCCAGAACCGCGGCGGAGGGGTCGGTGGAGCCAATGACAGCTGTAAGATCAGAAAACATTTTATTACAATGACTTTATTAATATTGACAGAGTTGTGTGTGATGAGTATCCTTGTGCTTCATGTTCTGTCTTTAGGTGACACTTTAAGTTTTATTGGAGATCAGACGTCCTACATGAGCATCTGTGTGGGAGAAGGGGCGGATGATAGCTTGTCTCAGCTCTCTGCTCAGGAGCTCCAACAGAAGGTGACCTCTTATTAAAATAAGCACACACATTCCGAAGTGGCTAGATGACAATAAAATGATTCAGGGGTAATTCCCTTTTTGCTGCAGGTGCTTGATCTGCAGGGGTACGTCAGCGGGCTGCAGAGTTTAAACACTGAGCTGCAGAGCAGACTCTCACAAATGGAGAAGTCAGAGCAGGATCGTTGTGGAAAAGAAGACGAAGACTCGAATAGAACGAGCCGCTGCAAACAGGTTAGAAGCCACAAAAACGGATGAGACTTTATAAATGAGGTTTTGATGTTGGTGTTTTTTCTAAACCCTCAAAAAGAGGACATTATTTACTTCTATAGTGTGTCCACAGTTAAAACACTAGAGTCATGATTCACTAACATCCTCCTTTACTAGCTCCTTTCTAAGCTAAAGCGTAACCTCTGCTCTGTCCAGCTTGTCTCTTTTCTCTGTAGAGTCAACATTTGACCTTTCTCTAACGAAGCTCCTTGTCTACAGTAGAAGTAATCCTCCTCCTCCATCCTTTTTTCTAATCACTCCTTGTTTTCTTTCTTATCTCTGTGTCCCATGAAACGGTTTCTCTTCGCCATGCCACATTAGACACATCACACCATTCTGCCGTTACTGTGCAGTGTTTTATGGCTTCTGTTCCCTCTTTGAGTTTTGGTTTTTACCGAGCCATGTGTGTCATACTCGCCTCCCATCCCCATTACTCTAGCAGCTTGAGAAGATGCCCGAGAAGCAGCGGGTGGCTCACGGTAGCAACACACAACCTCCCGGTCAGGATAAGGAAAGCCAAACTAACTTTAAATTAGAAGAGGTAGGAATTAATTGAGCGTTTATTGACTCTGTGGTAAATTTGCTTTGGTAATTACATTTTTATTTCCTTTTAGGTGGCCTCTAGAAGGTTTTTGGGTGATGACAGCATGGAGCGTAGGCTCAGTCAGAGTAGAGAGCACGCTCGCTCTGACAACTACCTCTTGGACTTCAGAGAGAACAATTCTACAGAAAGCAGCTCAGATATGACAGCGATTAAATCTCTGCTGGTGGATTTTGGGTCCATCTCTGTCTCAGAGCTCAGGTGGGTTCAGCACTTTCTCCTAATGTCTGCTTAGTTTACTAGTTGTCTGAACATTACGCTTAATTGCTTTTTGCAGAGAAGAACTGCTTCAACTCAGATCAGATAATGCAGCGCTGCAGGGTCTCCTAAAGGAGCAGAAATCCACAGAGTTTAAAGAGAAGGAGAGCAAAGATGCTTCTGGGAACAGCAGCGATGGACAGGCTGAGTTGCGGAAAAGTTTGGAAATGCTGCATGCCAAATCTAAAGATGGTTCTAAGGTCTTCGAGGAAAGTAGGGAGAAGAAATCAGGTGAGGTGTCAGAGAGAGAGACTCCTGTCACTGCTGATGGCACTGCAGATGAAACGGAGAGTTCAAAACCTCAGAGTCAGTCACCTAGCAAGAGGGCAAAGCAACACGTCTCAAGGCACAGGGTACGTTTTAATGTTCTACAGGTTTTTTCCTTCAGAAATGATGTTTAAATGTTTGTTATGTTTGTTTCTGTTGCAGGCTGGTGTCAGATCTCGCATCCCTGTGCCGGTGAGGCAGGCTGATGCACCTTCACACCTTCATTTGAGTCATTTCTGTAGCTCCGACCAGGATTTGCACACGGACTCTGATTCACCACTGGAACATCGTACATCCCCTTCTTCCACTCTCAGATACACTCAAACTAGCTGCAGCTCAGCAGGTTCAGACCAGATCTCAGAAACCAGAAAATCAGAGGATCGACCTCAGAAAGACTCGACTCTTTTCACTCAGCTGGAGCTTCTCCACCAGCAATGCCAGGAGAAGGAGACGCTGATCAACAAGATGACAGAGCAGCTCGCTGATTTTGAGGAGCTCCACGCTCGGCTGCAGGAAAAGGAGATGTTGAATTCCCAGTACACAGAGGCCTTACAGGCTGCACAGTCCACTATTGCTTACTTGACAGCCTGCAGTCTGGACAACCAGAGTGGATTTGGCCCACATTCTGTGGTTCCTGATGGTGATCTCCACGATAGATGCGTGGCTCTGCAGAAAGCCCTGCAGGAGAAGGAGGAGCTCAACAACCAGCTTATTGAACTTCTGAACATGGCAGAGAAGGCTGTCACTTCCTCTCACGGCCATGATAAAAACCCTGAAACTGGGGATCTCAGTTTAAAAATAGAGAGTGCTTTACATCAGGTGAATGCATCTTCAAACACCGAGAGCTCAAGACCTGCTCACGGTGATGCTGAGGAGTGTCTGCAGGAGCTGCAGCGACGCGCGGACTCTTTGCAGGAGGCGCTTTTGGAACAGAGTAGGCTCAACGCCGAGCTTCAGGAGCAGCTGAGGGCTGCTAATGCTGCTGCACCGCGCAGCCACGGTGGTGACGGCGTTCTTCTGAATGGCACCGCCTCAAGGCAGATACAGGATGAGTCAAAAGAACGGCTTGATGCAAAGGGAGGTTTTGATGATGTTGGTTTAAATCAAGAGGCGTTTCGTGTTCTACTGAACTGTTTTAGTGCAGCAGAGTCTGCCGTGGCCTCTCTGGCTGCTCACTGTTCAAACACCACCTCTGATAAATCAGTCAGCTCAGAGCTGCAGATGAACTTAGACAATCTACAGAGAGCTCTGCAGGAACGAGCTCAGCCTTCCACTAAAGCTGGTGGCGGTTTGTCCGCCGCTTCAGAAGAGCTGAAGCTCCACCGAGATCTCTGCCTCCTCCACAAGGTTCTCAGGGATTCCTCTCAGAGGATATCTGATCTACAGACGGCCCACAGAATGGACGGCGAGGTCCACAAGACCACGCAGGACGCCAAGGGATTACCACCGGATGTTAAGCTCCAACTGGAGACTTTACATAAGGCTCTGAGGGAGAAGAAGAAGGCGTGTAAAAGTCTGGAGGAGAAACTGGCCACAGCTCTTACCAACACATCCTCCCCTGAAACAAAACAAAAAGGTAAGAAAACGGCTGATTCTGCAGGTTTTTATGTTAAAATATAAACTCTTTGTTCATCAGTGTATAAATACATCCATGTAAAAGGTGAGGAATCTGATTTAAAGGAATTCTTTCTATATTGCTTCCAACGGCAGCTCCTGAGCAGGGCGACAAAAGCGTGCAGGTGGATTTGCAGGACCTGGGTTACGAAACCAGTGGCAAGAGTGAGAACGATAGGGAAGAGAGCAGTAGCACAGGTAGACGGCCTACAGGCAGACTCTGCACGTGTGGAGATTCTCTCACTCTGTGTGCATGAGGAGTGATCCAGGGTGTTTTGTTAGTTTGGGTCTCGTAACTCACACAACCTCTCTTCTGGTTTTTAACCTCAGATTTCTTCTGCACTGTTCCGTCAATTTGATTTAAGGGATTCTTGCATGTTTCCACTCTAAAATTTGGGATGTTTTTCAACCACTTATTAACTTCTCACTTTTTTATTTCTTGTGTTATTTAATCTGGATGAAAATCAGTTGTTTTAGATACAGCTGTCACCATTTTATAAGGATTTGTTTTGTTGTTTACTGTCTTGATCTGCTGACAGACCTGGAAGTGGGTGTGAACCCCGGCTGCGGTGCCTCCAGTCTGCTGAAACACGAACACATCACCTTCTCTTCTACGGAAAATCTGGACTCAACCTCCAGTACTCCATATCCCAGTTCCCCAGCGCTCAGCTCAGCCAAGGTAAAGCCTGTTTTCCGTGGTGTTTATGAGCACAGGTGTCAACATAATTATGCTGCATTTAGTTTGATTTCTCACCCACCTTGTGTATTTAGGTCAGTCTGAAAGGTCTGCAGGTGTATGATGAGTACGGAGCATCAGATGATCCTCTCCAGCTCCAAGCACAGGTCCGAGAGCTAAAGGGCCAGCTTGAAAACCAGACAAGACTCATCCTCCAAATGCAAAGTTTTCTGCGGAGAAACTCCCACTCCAGCGACCTTGCTGCTAACGCCTCTGATCCGCTCGGCATCAGAGAGCAAGAAACCACGCCAAAAACGGACCGTAGTCAAGAAAGGAGCAGACAGTTAGGAAAAAAGATGGAGGCTGAGAACCAGACAGGGACGGACCGACACAACTGTGTGAATATGGAGCTGGAGAAAGAGAGGACGCCAAACCGAAGCACGTGTGAACAACTGCTGCAAACACGCAGCCGCTCTACATCACCGGCCAGGTCAGATTTCTTATGTGGGAATTACCAACAGTCCTGACTTTTTCTATGAGAGTTGATGCGATATTTTGTTTTCACACAGGCTGGACTCTCTGGTGCAGTCCCAGGCCAGGGAGCTTTCTCAGCTGAGGCAGCAGATCAAAGAGAGCCGCAGGCTGGGAGCTCTGCACCGCCAGCAGCTGGAGGAGCTGAACAAGGCCTTCAAGGAGCTGCTGCACGCTGGCGAAGTGGACCGCCGCATGAGCGAGGTGATCAGAGAGCAGCTGGACAAGAGTCTGAACATCCTGGACAGCCTGGAGGGACGGTTGGACAAAGGTAACTCCTGCTTTTGTTGTAAACGTACTAGTTTAGTAGCACAGAGTTAGTTGGTTTGATTTGACTTAATCGAGCCAAAATACAAAACTTCACCTACGTGCAGAACTTTCTGACTTTCAGGATAACAAAACTACTGAGTTTTAAAAACAGAGACGTTGTGTGCGTTGGCTGTGTAACTTGTTGCTATAGCAACGAGAAAGCAACGACCCCCAGCGTGAACTAAACACAAAAGCGCAGTCACTTGTAACTGATGTGTGCAGACGGGTTCATGACAGATCTTTGTCTCTGCTGTCTAGAAGAAGCTCGAGCAGAAAATCAGGACGCGTCGCCTCTGGAAACCTCTCGCAGGTACGTTACATCCTCGTTATTAATGTCTGTGTTTAGATGGTTCAGCTGTGCCTCATAGATGTTTCCTGTTTTAAGTGTAATGTAGACTAAGCTCTGAGTTTTTACATTTAATGCTAGTCACAATAATACAAACTGTTTTGATGTGTGTCTCATGACCCTTTAACCCCGCCCCCCTCTGAGCCATTAATGAACCTGGGCTGTCTCTGTGTGTTATTGGGTCAAACTGCATCCTGCTGTTGGCCTAGTTTTATCCTCTCCATCATTAGGGTCACTGTGCCCTGGGGTCACTGTTGTCTTTTAAACATGTCACAGTCATTTATATGATACTTAATCCTGACAGGATGATGTTACAATTGTAGCTATTCTTTCTAATGTAAAAGTGGTCGTAGAATTTAAAACCACCTTTACCCCGTGACTTCCTCCATCACTACCTGATGTGTATTTTTTGCCCGTGGATCTGATTCCTTCCCCTGTTCCTGCATTTGTACTTTTACACATGACACCAACACAGATTTATGGGTGCCTGAGTACTTCACACAGTTCTATCTTAATTAAAATATATATTTAAGTCTTATTTTTAGTTGATCAGTGTGATAAACCTTCCTACCTATTCCTACTACTATTTATGGCGACAGTCTTGTGGAGCCTCAGCAGCCTCCCCAGTCCCTCCTCTCCCACCAGGAGAGCATGGCCGACCCTTCTGACAGCCTGTCTAGAATCCAGCAGGAGATAGATTACCTGCGTCTGGAGCTGGAGGCTGAGAGGGAGCTGCTACAGCAGCACATCAGCCTCCTGGTTCAGCACAACCTCCATCTGGCCCAGTGTACCCGGGAGCAGCTGGACCTGTGAGTGGGGCTTGACCAACACACAGCATGGTGTTTGCTGTGCTTTCATTTTCCAGCTGTGTGTTTCCACCCAAGTCTCTCCTGGACGCTCCTGGTCATGTGTTTCTTAAATCCTCAAATTAGTTCATTGTCTCATTTTGGGTGCAGTTTTTTACTATCAGAGTCGTATGATTGACACCGATTCTCACATGACTCATCTTTTTCTCCTCAGATTGGCGAAGGAGCTGCAAGAGAAGAACCGACTCATCCAGAGCCTCCAGAATCAGATCCGAGCCCGGAGTCCCAGCAGCCACCACAGTTCCCACTCAGACTTAACCTTGTCCTCCTGCCACAGCAGCCCCTCCACACAAGGTGGCAGTCGAGCACACGGAGAGTTTCCTGATGCCGTTAGTAGGACTGGGCACCGACAGAAAACATCTGGTAGGTACTGGTACCAGCTGGAGGAGAACCCTGTTAATAATCCGCTCAGGTCCGTTCCTCTTGATGCTGCGTGACCGGGGGATGCCGGCCGCGCTCTCACTCACACAACCTGTAGTTTGTTTACTTCTTTGAGGTCGCAGACTAAGAAAATGCCAGAAAAAGTAGAAGTTTTGGCTTCATCCTGTGAAAGTAAACAGCAACAGAGCTAAATTTAACATCTGTGAAGAGGTTTGTGTCACTAAAAATGGAAATACCCGCAATTTAATAAAGCACCTTGTCGTTTATTGCATCAGTCAGTGAGTTGAAGCAAAAAGAACAGCTGATGGCTATTAATTAATTGCTATTTTACGTAGCAACAATATAATCAATCCTTGTCTATATAGTATTCTAAATGGTCATAATTGAAAATAAAGGTATACACAGTTTCTTTGTTACTAGTAGAAATATAAATAATATTTAAAAATATAAAAACAACTGCAATAGCTGGAATTACGTTTGAGATATCTCAAGAATCTACGTTGACACTTTTATTAGATTGGATTTGTATTCCAGATACCTACAGATCTATAGTTCCATCCATGTTAAAGTTAGCAAAAGGAAAATAACATTAGTTTAAATTCAGATATCCAAAATAAAATGACAAAACTGATCTAAAATAAGTTTCCCTTAGTAAGAATTCAGTTTCTGCTGTCTACAAACTCCATTAATGGTTTAGTTTAAGAAAACAAAACATTTTAGTACTTAAAGCAGAAAACTGGAGTTTTCCCCTTTTCAGTAATTATGAATGATATATATATATTTTTAGAAATCTGTAAAAGTGTTAGTCTTGCCCTATAATGTGAAATAATGTAGGCATTACATCTTTTTTTTTTGTTAGGCCCGTTCCCCGTCCCGTAGAGCCCCCATGCAATTTTGATTGACCGCCATTCAGCATCAGCTAATAGCTAATAGTACAGATGTCAGTCACAGAGCGAGCGTTTGAGGACGTACCTAGACAGATGCAGAGTTGGCGACCTTTCTAACAGACAAATAAGTCTTTAAAATAAACGAATTAACAGCAGAAGGTGAGAATAATAATTGTGGAACGTCTTTTAGCTCTGTTTCCTGGCTAGAGGTGCGCGTTCACGAACGAGAGGCGTCACTTCAGCCATAATCACTGAAGTAGGGGGAGGGGCTTAAGGTGTAATACGTGTTTCCACCTCTAGATGGTGCCCTCAGAGAAAAACCTCTGGATTTCTGTTTTAAAATAAGAGCTAAAATATAGGTACTGAAAAAAGTATTGTTCAGGTATCTACAGCTACCCAAGCCTAGAAATGAGTACTGAGCGTAGTATTTAAATGATTTGTGACGGGTTTGAAAGGCGGGTTAAATTCTGATCTTCAGTGTCATATTTAATATACGGAGATGGTGTTAGCCACTCCTGACCCAGTGGAATCTTAGTTCAGTCCTTGTCTCCAGGTATTACATGTAGCAGCACTTATTTTCCACTCAGATCCATTCTGTTGCACTGGAGCGATGCGGCCGAGCCAAGGACAGGCCCGGTGTCCCGTTTCAGTCCCCCTATTGTTAAAGCTGCATTATTCAGTGGCTCCTATCCGGTTCAACCGCTAAATTGTATTTCCCCTGAGGAAAAGTGCAGCACAGACTAGAACAGCGCTGTGGGAAGTTCGCCCTGGAGAAGGCCCTACCTGTTGATCCTGAAAGGTTGTTTTTATTTGTCGGTGTGGCTTGTTTGTCGTATTTCTGTTTTCAGGACTGAGCGAGTCAGCAGCAGCTGTTCAGACCTGATCAAACGATTACAGATCTGTCCCTGCTGTCCTCTTTTTGTGTCCAGGCCAGCAGCACCACACTAATTGGACAGGAGTAGGAGGAGTTGAGGAGAAAGGTGTGTGTGGTCACAGAGACGCCGCCAGCAGAATGCAGGGTCTTCAGAGGGAGAAGGGACTCCTGCAGGAGCAGCTGAGGAGCAGCGAGGAGCTCAACGCGACCCTACGCACTGAACTAGACCTACATCGCTCAATTATGGCCCAGACAAGCCTTCATGACCCAGAACAGGAGCGTGGAAATGACCAGGAGGTGTCAGGGCCCCGAACAGGAGACGTCAGCTCGCCTAAAACAGCTGCAGCGCAGCCTCACCTGATGAGTCCAGGTAGATGGTTTTCTCACGTTGAGACAGAAATATCTTTTTAAATGACTGGTTTAATCGAGCTGCTTGTGTGTTAGACCTGCTGTCAGAACATCTCCAGGAAATCAGAGCCCTGCGACAGCGCCTTGAGGAGAGCATTCGAACCAACGACCGCCTGAGGGAACAGCTGGAGAGGAGACTAGCTGAGGTGGAGAAAGACCCAGGTAAATTTACCCTGCATGTTTTACCTCACCTTCTCATAAAATAAATCTGATTTGTGGATTTTTTTATGCCTGTAATTGTTTACTTATGTACCCATGTGTGCTGTTATCAGCAGCCACAAACATCTTCATCCACGGCAGCGAGGAGCAGGGTCAGCTGGTTAATGAAGTGAGATTTCTGTGGGAACAAAACCAGACGCTAAAGGAGCAGCTCAACACAGGATCAAGAGGTAAAACACGTTAGAAAACACACATGCCAGCGTTGGTCAGCTGATCCTGTTGTTGTTATTGACAAACAGCTTTTACTCCCTTCAGACAAACAGAAGGAGAACGAGAAACTCCGGGAGACTCTGGCCAGGAGGACGGCCAAACTGGAGCAGAGCCGCAGGGAGGGGGAAGCTCTGAGGCAGGAAAACAGCCGGCTGCAGGAGAGACTGGAGCACAGCGCCCAGGAAAACTCACTGCTGCACAACTCGCTGCACTCCAGCAAGGAGGAGCTGCAGAGGTACGCGCGTGCACACACACACACAAGTTAACACTTTTAAAAACATGTTTCCGTGCAACATGAAACCACAAAAAAATGATGTTTATCATCCTTCCTTAGAATTACTGCAGCAATAAAATGCAAAGATTGCTAGAAAATTTGTCAGAGAACTCACATGTGTGTGTGTGTGTGGGGGGGGGGGGGGGGGGGGGGGGGGGGGGGGGGGTAGTATGTGACCTGTTGCCCCTGGGCCCTACTGACACAGTTGTGTGAGGCTGCAACTTAAAACCAGGAGTCTGGTTTACCCTCTCACTTTCTCCTACTTTGTGTGTGTGTGTGCGTGTGTGTGTGTGTGCGTGTGTGTGTGTGTAATTCTGTATACATTATAATGCAAAATTTTAAGCACAATGCCCCATTCTGCTTTTCTCGCTGATCTTTTTGTTCCATGCCTGGTGATTTGTTACAGCTGTGAGTTTTTGGGTTTGTTTTTCTGAAGGTTGCAGAATGAGGTGAAGCTCCAGAGGCAGCAGCTGTCCGACTCCCAACATCTGCTCCAGTCACTGCGGGTGGAGCTGCAAGTTCACGAAAAGATAAAACACGACGACTCAAGCAAACACAACGGTACAACGCTTAGCATCTTTGTTCCAGGGATCCTCATGAAAGTGAAAATGATTTGTTTTTCTGATCCCTAGACGTCTCTGAGTCCATCCAAACGTGGTTTTATTTTATTCTCAAATGGTCCGATAAGAGTTTAAATAACATTATAAAATTATTTTTAAAATTAAAATAGTTTCAACTTTCCATCATCTTCCTTTAGCTTCATACATGAAGTTTATCAGCATCCTGATCCGTTTGGTCCACTAGAGATGAGAGATGTTCAGGAGCGTCTAAAATACTACTTTTAACAGTTGATTTAGTTAGTTTATGCTTTAAGACAAACATCTTTACCTATGCTTCCTCGTTCTTTCACTACAGCTTTTTTGTCACTTGTAGGAACTTTTGTACTTTAAAGAGAAGAAAGGACAGAGGAAACGGTACCAGTAACCAGTAGAGATCAAACAATGTGGGGTTTTCTTTCACCGATACTGATGCTGATATGTAGAGATCACATGCTAAAATGTCTCTAATAACAGTGGATGCACAACATTTCTGACCCTGAATCAGTTTTTAACGCTGAATTTAACCAAATGTTGAATCCTAATTCTGTGCTCTGCTCAGGGTTAAAATCAAACATTTAATCCTAACCCTAATAAAACCAATCAATAAACTGACCAAGTATTAAATATTCAACAGATAAATTAAAAATGTCATTTATCAAGCAGATGGTTTTCAGGTACGTAAACATACATTTAAATAAAAATCAGCAGCACCGGGCTGCCTGTGGATGGGCCTGACTTTAAATTCGCCATTTTCAGACGCTAAAGATAGGATCGGGTTCTATTTTTGCCGCGTACACCTGGGATGCGTCAATTTCCGCAGTTAACATGGGGCTAGACAGGAAATCACACTTGGTTTCAGTGTAAAATGCGTGGTAATTTTCAAAATAAAAGTCTATTGCAGCGATGCAATTTCATATCTATGTAGCTTACGTGTGAACTCACGGCTTGTTTACTTACTGCAGCGTTCGAGAAGTGCAGCGTTGTGTTTTTCATGGCTTTAATCCTGGCAGAGGTAAAACATTATATATGACATCAGACAGCGATATCAAATGCGATTTCCTTCTTTTTGGTTTAATGGTGGACGGCATAAACAAACCGTGACCTGTGAAGTCTCGTGGGATCTTGTGATCTTGCGAGTCGAGCGGCAGTGAATTCGCTTCGCTGCTGACTCTCCCGGTGTGCACTGGAGTGCAGAGATTGCCGCGAGTAAACCGTTCCGCTGTTGTTAGCTGTTATTCTTTGTGTTTTCCACAACGTTCATTAGAGGATCTTAATTTTTCAGGCTCTAATGAACCAACCCAGCAGTCTGGTCCTTTGCCTTCTTCTGGCTCCGTGGACCTCAGTGAGCTGCTGACAGAGATCAGACACCTGAGGCTGCAGCTGGAGAGGAGCATCAGGACCAACACGGCTCTACGGCAGAAACTGGAGGAGCAGCTGCTCAGCAAACCGGGTCGCTCTGAGACGATCAACATCAACTACCTGCTGTCTTCTCCAGGTAGAGTCAAGGGACAGCTCCATCTTTAACGCACTCATACGGGTATCTGAATGGTTAGTGATGGTTTTCACATCTGTCCCAGACGAAGGAGGCAGGTCGCCGGGTCGAGACGGTCGTGATTCTCAACGTCACTCATTCCAGAGTCACAACAATCACGTCTACGGTGAGAGGACCTCCTCAGGCTTGGCGTTAATTATGTTCAACACAAACATTTGATTCATTTAAAAACATCTGGTCGCTCTTGAATGTTCAGATGTGAAACACCACGCTCAGTCCGAGGTGGACGGCTCCGTCTGCAGCAGCTCTGGCGACTCTGGAGCTCCCTCTCGACTGGTCCCTGGCCACCGGATGTGGGTCAGTCGCAATGGGCGCCATGTTTTAGGCTTGATTGAAGACTACAACGCTCTCCGCAAGCAGATCTCAGATGGGCATAAGCTGTCCCGCAGTATGGACACTCAACTCCAGGAGTGTTTGCACTCAAATGGCAACGAGGTACGTGACGACACGCTCTCGTTTACGGCTCACGAGAACACGAGGGTCCAAATAAGGGTCGATGTGATTGTGCGAACATGTTTGCAGGTAACAGAACGGCAGCATCTGAAGAGTTTGTCCAGCAGCTCAAACACCATGCAGCAGGTGTTAGAGGAGGCTGGTCGGCTGCTCAAACTGCTGTGGAGAGTCTCTTTACCGGGGAATTACACAGCAGGGGACAGCGGCAACAACCAGCAGGTAGATAAACACACACACACTGTTAATACCTACTCTAATTAAGTAAAGACCTAAAGCGCCTATACCACTATCCTCTAAAACAGGATGAGCTGCTGAAAACCGAGATAGCCAGACTGAAGAGCAGACTGTCCCAGCAGGAGAGGATGCTGAGCGGAGCCGTGAAACGTCTGCGCACCACCAACCAGCTGAAGGAGGGGATGGAGAGAGTCATCATCGACCAGCGTAAGGCTGTTGGACAGTTGGTTTAGGAAGCTTAAAGTAGCAAATTCTCAAGCACTCAGCATATAAACGTATTGTCCCCCACGCTGCAGTGTCTCTGACCCACGGAGTGTTGAAGAAAGCCAGAGGAAATTTAGAGGTAAGTCTACCCAGAAACTAACAGCCCCTCCAGTTAAAAGTGGAACATTTTGCTTTAGTGAATCATTCTTCTTTGTCCTCTTGTCCCCCTCTTTGAAAATGAGACAAATTACTGTAGCCTGTTTAGCCCAAAAGGCCTGTCTGGAGGACCAGGCGGAGGTTAGTGTGGTTGGGTGCAGGCTGCATGAGTTTCATGAGCTCCTGCATGAAGTCCATAAATGAAATGGTTTACGTAAAGTTCAGCTGGTACAGATTATTATAATCTGGACACAGGTGGAACTGCATTGAGTGGCATATTTTGTCTCATTTGTGATGCATGAGGAACCGTTTTCACTGTTGACATTTTCTTAAATATGCTGAATGATCTGATTGGGCTCAGTGGTTTTTGGTCCATGCAGAAAGCTGACTGCATCTGGTGTGAAGCAGGCTAAAGGTGTGGTTCACTGAAAAAACATTTTTTAAATATTATTTCTGATTATAATCGGAGTTTTTCATGCAGACTGAACATGAAAATAGTCTCCTACACCTGTCTCCTGCATTAGCTTCTGATAGAAAATAGACGAGAAACTCTAGGACTTGAAAAGCCTGACAGATCTACGTCACACTGTCACTTAACATTCATGGACTCACCCATCTTGGCTCGCGACGGGGAAGGCTGTTGTTGCTTTAGCGTCCAGGAAGAGAACGTCTCGTCTAGTAGAAGCTAACTGTTAGCATTAGCAGCTCTACCACACAGAAAAACTCCTCCAGGCTTGTGTTATTTGTGAAGATAAATTATCCACGTTGTAAGTCAGTGGTAGAGTCACATTGCTGTTATCCAGTCCGAGGCTAAATGTTCAAATCCTGCCGTCTGCTGTCACTCTATGCAGCAGCAGACTTGTCTGTGCAGATCCAAGAAATTCTGGGCTTATTTTTTGCCCTGAGTACGGCTTGCAAGATATTCATTCATACCAGAGACCACTGCAAATTTATTGATTAAATGAGTGAACCACACCTTAGTGTTGCCGTGGTGACGTCTTCAGGAGCTGGTCCTTGAGCAGAGCAAGTGTCCCTTTTGAAAATCAAAATACTTGAATGTTTTATTGTGATCATTTAATGTAACTGTAATAAAGATGGTGGCTGGTGGATTTTGGCGCTTCAGTCCGGCTGTTTTTACGCTAGTCTACTTGTTTTGGTTTTCACCAAGACGTTTAATAAGCATATTAACCAAAATGTCAGTTATGTTATAAAAACCTGTGGGATGCATGCTGTTGGATCGTAGTTTGTTTTTCCATCACCGGATGGTTTTATTCCTGCATGTTTGTGACCAAAGCTGTGGAAGGACTTCTCATGTTTATTTCATGTATTTGCATACTGGTGCTAACCTCCATGTCTGCTTGTGTTCCTCAGGAGATTCCAGCCAACGGCCTGTAGCGGACGCTGAAGCTGCTCTACAGACGTCAGACAGAGACCCCGAGTCCTCCTCTTTGCACTGCAGCCATTAAACCTTCAGGTTTAGCGCCCGACTCTGCCTTTAATGTTAAACAGATGCTGTCCTGCTGTAAACGTGTCACTTTGTACCCTGATTGCACATGCCCTTTTAGTTTTAGGTACTAAAGTTGTAAGTTTCTTTAAAAAGAGATTGCCTTTGTAAATAGTAATCCATGCAGCCAACGCATTCATTTTATATGAAAAAAGGTATTTTTTGTCAGCTTATGTTTTAGATGCATTAAGGAATTATGTTGAAATGCAGTAAAAACAAGTATCAAGGTGAATCCAGCTGTGTGCAGTTTTTTGTTTTAATTTGAATCTAAAATGAAAAAAACCTCAGTGTGGTACAAAAGTCCCTTTATTAGAATATTTTTTTTCTTTTAAAGTACAAATTTTGGCAGCCACTGCAGAATGTACTGAATAACAAATGCAAAAAAAAAAAAAAAAGGTTTTTAGTTTAACAGGATCTGCATTCCTACTTTCAGTCGTGCAGAGGTTAGATTTTAGTAGCAACATTTCTGGTCATTTTGCTGTTAGTGACCTATAAAACTAGGCCTGGAAAACATGGTCAGAGCAGCACCAAAACCTCTTGCTTACAAAGGTAAACGCGTTCCTAAACACTTTGGTTCTGTTTCAGGTAAGTTTGAGCTCAAACCCTGGCCCTCGTTACTTCCCATTCACACGTATTTGAGGTGAAACGGTTTAAACGTGAAGCCAATTAGAATTAAAGTTCTTTCTTAACTAAACTTACGTGATGAAAGGGGAAAAATGGCATGTGTGATGTTTTTTATACAGATAAATTCCACGTTTATCTTTGCACGAGTCTGACGAAGGCCTGGACCAGCTGGATGATGGGCTCCTGGCCTTCGTGGGTGGTCTTGGAGCCGGGTGTGGGGGGTTTAGACTGAAGGGAAGGGAGGAGGCCGCTGGCTGGAGATGATGGAGAGCCCCTCCTGAAGTGACGGGACAGGCTGCAGAGAAGGGTGCTCTGCAGATGAAAAGGGGAATGTTTAGGAGTTATCTAAACAAATGGAAAGGTACATAATTTTTTTTGATACATTTCTTGCATGTAAACCTTCCAAAATGGCTCAAATATCCTGATGCTAATTCTGTGCCACTGAGGATTAACCCATAATCTCTTATGAGGTACCACACTGGGTTTAATACGACAAAAAAAACTTTCAACGACTCAAAGATGCAGATTAGAAATCTCACCAGTTCCGAGCTGAGCTCCTGCTTGAGTCTCTGTCTGTCTCGAGGAAGGATGGCGGGATCTTTGAGACACCGAACCGCCTGAGAGATCAGAACGTAGAAGCAATTCTCCATGGTGAACATCAGCAACGACCTGAAGAAAGATAATCTCATCGTTAAGCGTAAGCCCACAGCAGGCTGACTCTAAGGTTAATGAATCCAGAACTCACTTCAGAGCTTGGATCTCCTCTGATGAGGCCAGAGAGGCTATGCTCAGAGAAACCGGCTCCTTCTTCTTCTCCGTCTGTGAACAAGAAGCACCAAGTTATCCTAAATCAAACTTCAGTCCAGCATCTTTAGTTCAGCGTCTACCTCGCTCAGCATGCTCAGAGCCACGTTGATGGTGGCTAGCAGGGTCCCAAAGGACGGGGCCACGTCGGGGTCAAACGCAGGAGTAGTGAAGCTGAGCACAAACAGGGTCCTGTACTCGGCCAGGTCCATGCACTAACACACACACACACACACGTATGTCATTCTCTGGTTTCTGCACCCACAGTTGTTGCATAAATAATCAAACACGGTTTTGATGAGAGCGGTCTCACCTGGTCCAGGAGAATCTGGCAGCAGTCTGGAGTGAAGTGCTGCAGCGTTGCCAGAGTTTTGCTGAGGATCTTTAGGAGGCTGCACTGAACGGCCAGCAGGGCCTTCTGCTCTGCTTCTTCTCTTTCTCCTCCACCTCCAGCACTGCCGCCGCCTCCTCCCGCTGCGTCTTTACTTTGAGGAGGCCGTTGTGTCCTGGGGAGAGGACCAGGAGGCAACGCCTCGCCGTTCTTGACCTTAAAAATAAAACATAAAATAATAACGATGATCCAGCAATGATAAAAATATTTTTAAAAAATAGATCAAATCCAGTTTTCTGACCTGTAGATAGTGATGGAGCATCTTCTTGCTGTGGAGTAGGTATGTGCAGGTCTGGCACAGGTAGCACAGGTTGACCTGCACATCTCGGAGCAGATTGGGCAGGTGAAACTGCCACTCCTTACAGAAGCTTGAGAGCTGCAGCAGGAACCCGACCGTGTGATCAGCCTCGTCCAAACAGGCCAGGCTCTGCACCGTCCGCACTGCGTTCAGACACTGAGCAGAAAAGAAACACTTCCTTTTAACTGATAACAAATGGTTGGATTGTGTAAAAAAAAAAAAAGCTTTTTGATGTCTCTTTAAAGCCTCCCTGAGTGTGGACTGTAAATCTGCTTGTTTCATATGCTACAGCACAACAAGACAACATAGCTGTTTATAATAAAGGGTCCTAACAGCATACCTGTAATATGCGTTCCTGATGCACTCCAACAAAGTCCAAGGCCTCGTTGACGAAGTTGTAGCGCAGCGTTTTGAGGAGACTCTCCATTAAAGACATACAGAGGCGGTACACACCTGGCCAGCAGGTGGAGTCCTGGGACTTTCTAGAAAAACTCTGAGGACACAGAAACGTGTTAATAGGTCCCAATAATGTTCCATCATAAGACACGGCCGATAATCTGGAGTTTTCCCACTTTCAGGAATTATGTGCAATTTTATTTTTAGAAATCCGTACAGGTGAGTCTTAGCCTCGTATGTGATAATGTAGGCAATCCTATAGAGCTCACCTGCAATGCACCGTTTGATGAGACCTCATAAACACTCAGAAGGGGGAGGCAGATGGTTTGGATGACTCCTCCTCCAGCTACGGCTGCTGCTCCCTAAAATCATGTAGGAGACGGTTAATATTCAAGATCTGTGATTAATGTGAAAAGAGTCATGAATAAGGGGTAAAAGGTGTGTGTGTGTGTTTACCTGAGGGGTGCGGGCCAGCGTGAGCAGCAGGTGAAGAGCAGCCTCGGTGAAGTAAAGGTTTTGTTTAGAGCGCAGGCTGACCTCCACGGCGCTGAGCACCGAGGGCAGAACCGGGATCTTCCTCATCACCGACACCCAGTGCTCCCCGTCTTCATCAGTCAGACACAGCTCCTTAGCCAAGTGGAGTGCTAGAACACACACCTGATCCGACCAGAAACACAAAGTTCAACAACAATAAAGAAAATAAAAAATATCTGACCGTAAAAAACAGCTCACCCCATCTCTCTGGTCCTTCTGTGGTCCCCGAGGACAATCCGTCTCCATGCTGTCCTCGTGCTCCACCGCGTCTCCCGTCAGACTTGTGTGACGAGTGCTGTCGATTAGCGCCAGCGCCTCGTCTTTGACCGTCTCGCACACGGAGAGCAGCAGCTGGGGCAGCAGGGAGATGTCTCCACCTGGATTACAACCAAGAACCCAAATGAAGCACTGAACGTCAGATTCACACACGGACAAAGGCAGGCGGCGTGTGTTCCTCACCGTCGAGTCCCTGAATCTGTAGCACAGAAATGAGAGCCGAGAAGATTTTGGCTTTGGTTCTCTCCATCATCTGCTGGTCGGCCTGCAGGACACTCTCCAGGATCAGGGAGAGGGGAGACAGGATGTCAGGAGCCGCTGCGACCACACTAGAGATGGAGATGGACAGAAAATCATTTATGCCATAAAAAAAAAAAACGTCAGCTTTTCTACACACACACACACTCCACACACCTTCTCCACTGTTTGAGCAGGACGAGGAGGAGGGTAGCCATCATGGAGCCCAGACGAAGACAAGGCACAGACATGGGTGTGGACAGCTGGAGAAGACAAAACTAGTCAAAAAGTAGAAAAGCAATAAAGAATAATTAGGACTGTCCGATATTATCACTTTAATATTAATATCGGACGATATTGGCATTAAAATGTAATATTGGTATTGGTTTTTACTCCTTTAGTGACCCAACCTTTACATACCACACACATATTATACATTAAACTCTTCAGCTTCACCTCTTCTCTCCAAAAATGTCATAATATGACAGATATGATGTTTAGTTTTTTGAGATTTTTTGTTTTATTTGGCACAACTTGTGAAAAAATAGGAATTTGGCATTAGGAAACAGTGTTTCACGTTGTCCACCAGAGGGCGTATGTTATTTTCAGTTAACAGGAAGTGACCTACTGTACTAACTAGGGATGTCCGATATTATCGGTCTACCGATATTATCGGCCGATATTGGCCTTAAAAAGCAATAATGGAAAATATCGGTATCGGTTTTTACTCCTATAGTGACCCAACTTTTACATACCATGCACATATTACTCATCAAACTGTTCGGCTTCATCTCCTCTCTCTCAAAATGCCAAAATATGACAGATCTGATCTTTACTTTTTGAGATATCGTAGTTTTATTTGGCACAACTTGTGAATTTTTAGTAATCTGCCCTGTGTAATGAGGGTCTGCCACATAGCACATAGCTACGTGTAGCTAGCCAGCAAACAAGCAACAGAATCTTCACCCAAGGCTTGCTTTTCTTAAATTAAGATCTTTATTACTGTTTTATCACCATAAATACAAAAAGAGAAAAAAATATATTACTATTACAGACGTCTTAGCGTCGCGCTTAGCAATTAGCCTCGCTTAGCATTTGTACGCTCACGCTGCTTACATTTTATCAACTAAGTAACTTTAACACACGCCCAAACATTCCCTAAAGAATAGTTACAAAGGTTCTCCAAGGTACGAACATATAAAGCAAAATCAGCGTGTTCATGATCCGTTTTTTCGTTAGTTTCTGACTAAATGTAAATGTAAACAAAGAGCGGAGGCCCAGCGGAGGAAACGGAAACTATGTCAGTGATAGGTCTGAGTCGAGAGCACTCACTCCGTCACGTTTTGCGCAGACAATATAACAAAGATTGTAACAGCGATGTCTCACTTGGATCAGTTTTCAAAACCTCAAAGATTTTAACTTTATCATTAATTCATCTGTACTATTTATTAACTTATCAAACTTTTCCCATCATGAACTTAATAATTATCTGTAGTCTAAAGGCATGACAGAGAGTTAGTCAGAATTATCTCAAGTAGAATGTCATTCAGCTGTTGGAGACAAATTAAGCATGACCTTTTTTTTTCTATTACTAACTTAAATTGAAGCAGTTGTCATTTTGCACAGATGTTTAAAGCTTAAGCATTCATGATATGAAATATGTGATGTTAGATGTAACCTAGACGATTTATTTTATTATATTTTTCATTATGGGGGACACTGCATATATTGGTATCGGAAATTAAAAGTTAGACAATTTCGGATATCGGTAAAAAAGCCAATATCGAGCATCCCTAGTCCTAACAGCAGGTAGCCAACTAGCAAACAACTAAAACAAAACAGTAATCTTCACCCAAGGCTTGTTTTCCTTAACTGAATAATCAGATTATAGGATGTGTTTTATTTCATGGCTCACGGTAGCTTTGGTTCCATCCAGAACATCCAGAAACAGTTTCATCTTGGTTGATCCATCTGTCAGTTGCATCACATCAGCCTGAAAAACACCAGGAATCATATCATTAACATCCATCAATCAGCATCTCTGAACATAAATGGTTTAGTTTATTAGAATTATCACATAAAAACAAAAACTATCCTTTTGAGAACACAGAAAGTCAGAGCTGACGCTGCTCATAAACCTCTGAGGTTTTTCTGAGACTCTAATGAACAAAACCTCCTGGAGCTGAGTTTCCTGGACCTACGTGGCTGGTGGACAGAATCAGCAGCATCCTCCAAGCAGAGATCAGCATTTGCGTCTCTGGGAAGTAACAGATGCCTTCCTCCTCGGTCTCCGCCACATGGCACACCAGCGACTTGACGTACTGGGACCAGTACTCATAGCGCCGCGCGTTTGAGAACTTTTGAAGCCCGTCCTTCAGAGACTGCTCCAGGGAGCCGCTGAAGAGGCAGAGTCATTGTTTTAATCAAGTGAAAAACACAAGCGCCGTTATCTTTTGGCGTAGATTTGTTACCTGACAACGTAGTAGATCTCCAGGCCGATGATCTTCATGACAAACGCACAGGCCTCCAGAACACAGGGCTGAAGACAAACACAGTTATTTAAGTTGATTTAACCAAAGAGAGACGAGTGGCTGTAAACGAAGAGCATCAGTACCTCTGTGGTTTCTGCAGGAGGGGTGAGGGTTCCAAAGAGAGGCGTTGTCAGATTCTCCCAAAATCTTTCCCTGCATAAAAAACAACACGCCGTGTAGTTTCTCACAAACTGGATGAACATTCAGTTTAAACAATCATGATTTAAGAGTTTTAAGATGTGCTCACTTGGTGCGCAGGACTGAAATGGCGCTGTCTCTGCGGTCCTGCCAGAGGGCCAGCAGGAAGGCCAGGGCAGCCCGGTGGAGCAGAGGGGGGCACCAGTACTTCCCCTGCTGTTTGGAGTCGATCAGATCCAAAACCACGTGGAGACAGCTCCACTCGCCCAGCAGGAACTCCTACAAGTTACAAACAGACGTGTTTATTAACAACAAACATGCATGAACTTCGCTCCAACACCAACGCCGACACATTCTACATGCTTACTTTGAATTTCCATAACTCTCCCACAGTTTGGGCCAACAGAACGTGTTTTAAAATAAGAGAAGCTGGACGTTCAAGTCCACTTAGGGGTATTGAGGTAAAGTTCTTTCTGCTATTGAAGGAAACAGGTGAATCAGCTCCTGACTGGAGCTGAGTGAGGGACAGAAAATGAGAAACAGACGGCAGCAGCTATAAATATCGGCCGTAGCAGCACCACAAGAAAAAAAAAAAAGAAAAATGACCAAACGCGCCGCTCCGACTGCTGGCGCATCAGACCCGTTTGCTGCTACGCTGCAACAGTTTTCACCAGATCAAAAGATCCTGGGAGCTCTGCATAAGTCGCAGCGTTGACGATCCCGTCATCGCTTTATTTGAAAATCTAATTTCCATCAGAAAACGATCTTTCAGTCCTACTCCAGATGCAGGAACAGTAAAAAAACACAAACACGCTTGTTTCATTTCGCACCTTTGACCCTTCGCTTCCATCTTTTACTTCCAGGTTGAGGAAGAGCTCGATGAGGCCTGGCTGGGTTTCCACGGCGACAGTGAGGAACTCCAGGATCATAACCTTGATCCTCATATCTTCTGTTTTGCTCTGCAGTCGAGTGAGGAACGCGTCTCTGATGGCTGCTGCGTCGCTGCCGAGGCAAGCGTAGACGGACATGGGAGCCACCTACAGAGAACATCAAACTCAGTCAAATATTCCTCCATCGGGAACCACATCCCCGCACCACGGCGTCGCTCTTACTGTGGCAAGTCTCTTGAGGAGCTGGATTGCGAGGCGAGGCAGTGCCGGATCATGTTTGTGGTAAATATATTTGGCTAAAACAACTATGAGGTTGTTGCCATGAGAGCCATGCTGCGTGAGCGCCTGCTCCAGGGGGGACACGGCATCGGACGCTGGCTTCAGGCGGATGACGTTGTTTGTGACGGAGAAGGCCAGTTTGACCGTCTGGATCAGGATCTGACCGGGACTCTCGGATCCAGAGCTAAAAAAAAAACAAATAAATAACTAAATAAAAACAAGAAAGTAAACAGAATGGTGATCAAATTTAAAGGTATGAAAACACAGGACAGCTCACCTGCTGGGCTGTGCAGCGAGAACCACATCTATGGTGTCCACCCCGACGGCCATGATGTTGACCACGGCTTGTCCTGCTTCTGTGTTTGCCAAGCTGTAGATGCAAAGGGACTGCAGCGTGGGGGTGCTGCAGCAGGAAAACGTATAAGTGAACAGCTAAGACGTCTTTAAGAACCGTCGACACGACTCACAAACATCCATACCTGCCCTGGTCCTCTCCTTCTGGGCTCAGATTGAGAATAGCATGAATCAGCTCCAAAATCAGACATCCTGCAGCAACAACAAAACCAGGTTCGGTTTAGTGAGTTCTTCCCTTGTTGAAGTGGTAAAGGGTTAAATCTGTCTTTACCTATCCTCTCTCTGACCCCATAGGTGTTGTAACGCCACTTGTGGTAGGTGGGCAGCATCTCCTTTAGCACCAGCAGCACACAGGGAATCAGACCTTTGTTCTGAGTGCTTCCAAGCTGCCCCTAAAATCACCATCAACCATTAAGCCACACGGTTTAAACATCAAGACTCCGTATCAGAAGGCGCTTCGTTTTAAAACGGCTGCTACCTTAACCAGAGTCGTGACGAGGCGAAGAAACGCAATTGTAACGGCATACTCCCCCCTGGGCTGCTCAATCTGGACCAGCAGGTTGCCATAGTTACCTGCTTTCATCCCCTCAGCACTAAGGAGATAATATATGTTACTTCAGCGTAACAAACTTAGGCAGCATGCAGTTTATGATTGTAGTTCACCTGATACACTGAGCCATGTTGGTCAGAGGGCTGGAGGCAAAGGGGAGGAAACCAGTATGCTGGAGACTGGACCACACCTGAAACAGCAACAACAACAGATGAATTTGATTTTCTCGCGTTCTTCTGTTTGCATTTAAAACAGCCCACCCACCTTCCCCGGCATCCTTGCAGCCAGAACAGAGAGGCAGTTCACGCAGGAGGCGATCACATCCACCGAAGGGTTGATGACCGACGTCAGCCTGGTCGTCAACATGAATCCATCTTAGTGCTCAAGTCTGTTTTATAGAAATCCTCAACGGTTTGGTAAACATTTCTAAGGTTAGCTCACCTTTGCAGCAGCATGTAAATGCGTGAAGTAAGAGGCAGCAAACAATCCGACACAGTCCAGTCTACACTGATGATCTTATGGACCAGATCCAGGATGGGTTTGACACGCGCGCAGTGAGCGATGACGTCTAATGAAAGGAAAATGACAACAATGGTAATTATTAACGACACCTGGAGCAGCTGTTAGAGCTTTGTGGAGTTTAAGGTATTAAAATGTGGAGTTTTGGCTTTTTAAATGAGTAAAAAACTAAATGTCTTGTTCTATCAAGAGACACGTTTAAAGAGCATCAACAGCATGACACAAGCTCTCAAGAAACAATCAGTCTGGAAAGTAACATTATTAAAATGTCTTGCTCAAGGACACTGCGACTGTTCCTTCCGGTTTCCTTAAACACTTAGAAGCACACATACCTGAAAAGGTAAAAAAAAGAGCTACAGAGCAACGGTTCTTTAGTGTGTCTGACATGTGTGTACCTGCGGTTGAGACAACATGGAGCAGCATCTCCACCTCACAGGTGAAGAGAGTCCAGCAGCTGTAGGAGTGGTCCCAGCGCACAACGTAGCCCTGCTCACCCGCGATCATCACCTGGCCCAGAACCCCCTGTGGCATCCACAAGTTGGTCTGACCTGTGCCTAGTAGTTGGGATGACAGTTAAATCAGTGATTTTAATGTGAAAATACAAACAAAGAAGCTAACTAACCCAGAGGGTAGAGGAGCTTTGGAGTTTGTCTCCTCCACAGCGTCCCATCATCCTTGGAAATGACATCACTGGGTTTGTGTTTGTAAACTTGTGTGTAAAAGGACATCTTATCCAAGAAGTTGTACACCTGCCAAACACACACAGTTATATTTAATCATATTTACATAAGGAAAGGCTCTGATAGAAGATAGGGTTTGTACCACAATGATCAATCAAAAAAATACAGCCTCACACGAAACATACCAGAATAAAGCAACAACAAAAAAACATTTCAGTAGCAAAAAAACAAAATCACATTATTCATTAGTAAATACTTATATTTCATAAAGTATTTGTACTTCTTAATTATTCATATTTTATTTCTCTGACACCTTTTGGGTTCTCACCTAATTCTGCATTTCTAAACTATTTAGGCTTTTATTCTGAAGGTGCTTTTGCTGCACCTCGATTTTGCGTCTGCTGAGTTTTTGCTTTTGCAAGAAAGTCTCAGTGGCAAACAGCTCGAGCCACTCCCTCCAAACCATAATTGCCAACCCTCCCGAATTTTCCGGGAGACTCCCGAATTTCAGCGCCCCTCCCAAAAATCTCCCGGAGCCACCATTCTCCCGAATTTCTCCTAATTTCCACCCGGACAACAATGCAATTTCTGCCTAAGTAACACCGCTGCTGCTGCTGCATCTTCCGCAGCTACCAGCACAAACATAGCACTAACCATTTGTGGGTGGGAAGCTAACTTCTCAGCTCAGCACTTTCCTGCTGCCCTTCAGAATAAAAGCCTAAAGAGTTTGAGTAATGCAGAATTAAGTGAGAAGCAAAAAAGTGTGTCAAATAAATAAAATATGAATATTTAAGAAGTAAAAATAAACATTTTGTGATTTTTATTTTGATTTAAAAATCATATTTTTGCTTCTGAAATGTTTATTATTTTTGCTTCATTCTGGCATATTTTGCATGAACCTTTTTTTTTTGGTTGATCCTTTTGACACAAATCTTATCTCATATGCTAAAGTTAAAGATCTGTTTACCTTTTTTACAGTTGACTTGTTTGATACGAGCACAGTCAGAAGCTGCAGCAGAGGTCCTATTTTATGTGGAAACATTCCAGCTGCACTGTCCAGGATCATCCCCAGCCCCATGTTTGGCTTCTGGATCAGTCAGAAAAGATCATCAACACAATGAATCCAGTGTTATTCCTGAGACTTTTCCTGCTTGTGCTCCTTCTCACCATTTCCCAGAAGATTTCAGCTAAACTGGGAGCAGAGAGAACTTCACAGGCAGCATCGATCAGGTGAGAGCTCTGAGTCTCGACGCCATCAGTCTGAAACAACGGTTACATAAAGGTCAGTTAAGGACACGACATTACAAACAGCAACGTGTTTGATATGTTGAATCAGGATTCACCTGTAGGCTTTCTTCTTCAAAAGAGGTGATCACAAACGAGAGGAGGCCATAAACACACATTTTTGCTGTGCTTGCCGTACACTGGTAAGGTAAACAAACAAAAATTAAACATAAAATGATGCATTAATGCATTTATCTCCGTGTTTCTGGGATCTTACGTTATTCCCCGAGACTCCGAGGCCTTTCAGCATGGTTGAAAGGTACTTGAACACTCCCAGCTGCAGGGCCGTGTTGCCTATTCTCCTGATCACAGGGCTCGACTCGTCTGGTCTGAGTGTGTGTCTCAGCAAGACCCAGGCCAACAACACGGGTCCGTGATGAGGAATGTCGCCAAATGTCAGCAGTAGTTGATCCATCTCCTGAAAAGTACAATGAAATTACACGTTCCTTATGAACGCTTCATTCATTTCCAACAATGTGGTATTTTTTATCATCAACATTTATCATAATTGTTCAAGTCAAACCTTAATGACGTCGGGGGCAGCAGAAAACTGGTGCCTGTCTGTACAATCCTCCAGAGCACACTTGTGCAGGAAGTCTATGTCCATCCCTTCAATCAGGATGAGAGAGCTCAAGTATCTGTCAAGCACAAAAACACAAACAACAGTTACAAACACAAAACAATAAATATTAGCAACACTGCTAACATTTTCGTCAACAAAGTCAAACAGGATGGTGGAACTTTTCTTCTGCTTGTAGAGTTTAGTCATTCTTAGTTCCAAGATCATCGTGTTCTTTTGGAACCCACGGCGTGAGTCTGCTATCCGCTAGCTTAGTTAGCATTAGCCAATCTGCCCGTAGCTGCACGTTTGATCCCAAACTTTGGACCGTTTCTGCTGGTTCCTCTATTTTCCTCAAAGACTGTATATACACTGCTCACAAAAATTAAAGGAACACTTTAAAGAAACACATGAGATACATCAGATCTCAATATGAAGTTGGATATCTATACAAATAACGACAGGGCAATGTCTTAGGAACAAAAGGATGCCAAGTCTTTTAATGGAAATAAAAGTTTTCAGCCTACAGAGGGCTCAATTGTGTAGACACCCTAAAATCAGAGTGAAATGAAGATGTGGCAGGCTAGTCCATTATTTCAAAAACTTAATTTCTGCAACTCAAAATGCTTTTCAGTATCTTGTGTGGCCCCCACGAGCTTGTGTGCATGCTTGACAACGTCGGGGCATGCTCCTAATGAGACATCGGATGGTGTCTTGTGGCATTTCCTCCCAGATCTGTGTGAGGGCATCCCTGAGCTCTTGTACAGTCTGAGGAGCAACCTGGCGCTGCCTAATGGACCCAAACATAATGTCCCACAGATGTTCTATTGCAGTGTTCCCCAACCCTGGTCCTCAGGGCCCACTGTCCTGCGTGTTTTCCATGTCTCTGCTTCAGCACACCTGATCTGCATTGCCTCCTTGGGAATACTTCAAGTGCTGCAGATGCCTGTTAATCACTCATTCATTTGAGTCAGGTGTGTGGCAGCAGGGAAACACTGGTGTTTGAAAGGGCAACATGGAAAACATGCAGGACAGTGGGCCCTGAGGACCAGGGTTGGGGAACACTGTTCTATTGGGTTTAAGTCAGGGGATCGTGAAGGCCATTCAATTGTTTCAATTCCTTCATCCTCCAGGTACTGCCTGCATACTCTTGCCACATGAGGCCGGGCATTGTCGTGCATTAGGAGAAAACCAGGACCTACTGCATCAGCGTAGGGTCTGACAAAGGGTTCAAGGATTTCATCTGGATACCTTATGGCAGTCAGAGCACCATTTCCTAGGCAGTAGAGGTCTGTGCGTCCCTCCATGGATATGCCTCCCCAGACCATCACTGGCCCACCACCAAACCTGTAATGTTGAACGACGTTGCAGGCAGCATAACGTTCTCCTTGTCTTCTCCAGACTCTTTCACGTCTATCACAGGCGCTCAGGGTGAACCTGCTCTCGTCTGTAAAAAGTACAGGGCGCCAGTGGCGGACTTGACCAATTCTGGTGTTCTTGAGCAAATGCCAGTGGAGCTCTATGGTGCTGGGCAGTGAGCACAGGGCCCACTACAGGACGTCGGGCCCTCAGGCCATCTTCATGAAGTCTGTTTCTGATTGTTTGGGTAGAGACATTCACACCAGTGGCCCTCTGGAGGTCATTCTGTAGGGCACGAGCAGTGCTCAGCCTGTTCCGCCTTGCACAAAGGAGCAAGTATCGGTCCTGCTGATGGGTTGTGGACCTTCTACGGCCCTGTCCAGGTCTCCGAGAATAACCGCCAGTCTCCTGAAATCTCCTCCATGTTCTGGAGATTGTGCTGGGAGACACATTAAACCTTCTTGCTGCAGCACGTGTGGATGTGCCATCCTGGAGAAGTTGGACAACCTGTGCAACTTCTGTAGGGTTAAGGAATCGCCTCATGCTGCCAGTAGAGATAATTACTCAAGCCAAAACTAGCACGAGTGGAAAACCAGCCAAAAAAGATCAAGAGGGAGAAACTTGAAATGACCTGCACATGTTAAACCAGTCCTGTTTTGAGGGTTTTGTAATTGTTGCCACTTTAGTGCACCTGTCGTTAAGTCCATGAACACCAATACAGCTGAAAGTGATTAACAATGCCCTCAGCTGCTTAATCAACCACAAAATTATCAGACAGGTTTCATTGATTTCATGCCAGGCCCAATAAAAAAAGTGTTCCTTTAATTTTTGTGAGCAGTGTATAAGATTTTCCTCCACAGCACCTAGATTACCACATTGTGTGCCAGTAAAAAGCATGTTCCTTACACAAAAACAAATAACTTACATTTGGTAAGGCTCCGGTTACGTGTATTTTTTTTAGTACCGGCTTTGCAACAAAGCTTCACGTTATTTTATTTTTTAAGCATCGACGTTCATTAATCGATTCTGAATCCTCACGTGAAGCTTTGCGATGCATTGCCACATCGATGAAATGCACCCACCCCTACTGATTATAATCAGAAATAATAAAAAAATGGTTTTTCAGTGTTCCACACCTTTAAAGACAGATCATGCCATTACATTTTAATGACTGTGACAAGAGATCGACCGATGTGGGTTTTGATGTTGCCGATACCGATGCCAATATCTAGAGGTCATGGTCAGCTGATGGCCGATATCTAGACGTTTCTGCCTGATTTACAAACTAAAACATCACTAATAATAACAGTTGATGCACGATAACATTTCTGACCCTGAATCAGTTTTGACACTGAATTAAAAAAACTGTTGAATCTTAATTTTGTGCTCTGTGCAATATTAAAATCTAACACTTAACCAAACAAATCAATAAACTAAACAGTATTAAATATAAAAGGTAAATAAGAAATGCCAGCTGACAATCATGTGTTTGAGCATTTATTCAGGTGATGCTTTTCAGGAACATAAATATGTTGTTGGAAATAACATTCTGCTGCAGCACCGGGCTGCCCACGGATGTGCCTGACTTTAAACTGGCTCTATTAAATCGGTGTATCAGTCGATGCTGATATATAAAAAATGTTAAATATCAGCTGATTAATCAGCCTATCCTTAATTGTAAAAAAAATTTAACTAAACTGCTTATTTTTACGTCTTTTTTTGATGATTATAGAACAGAAGTAAATATTTCAAACCAGCAGGTTGAAACACACCTTAGAAAAAAGAACTGGTGATAATCAGAAAAATGTGAGTAAAAATGAAGGTTTTAATACATTTAGTTCATAAAGTTGATTATAAGAGATGACAGCACATTCACATCATACCATAATAAATATACTGATTCAATTTTAACACATAAACACACAGTCAGTGAGGTGAACTTACCCGATCCGGTCAACCAGCGCGTCCATGCTCTTGTCCACCAGGTGCCTGTTGGTCTGACGTAACCCAAAGCCTTGCTCTTTGAACATTTTGGTGAATTTTAGAAGGTCGGGTGGGCTCATCTCAAAGTATGCATAATACAGAAAGATGATCTCCAACAGCAGAGACTGTTCCCTCAGACACTGCAGGAACCACCGTGAGACTTGTCTCTCCGTCTTAAAAACAAAAGAAGAATGTGAGGAAACAGGCGAGGCTCCAGCATGCTGCTGTAAAAATCAACCCGGTGTTTACCATGAGGTTGCCATGGCTTTCCCATGTTGGTGCTTCGGCCTTGAAGAGGTTCTCAAACTGTGACTGATAGTTGTTCACCAGGTCCTTCTCCAACTTGTTGACACAGTTACTGTACTCCGCCTTGACAAAAAAATACAAGAAATATTTACACAAAAACATCATTTCAGGAAGAAATGCATTTTAAAAAATGAAATGTGTCTCACCCGATAGGGGTGTCGCTCATCCTGGAAGTACGTCAGCAGCAGCAGGACACATTTGAGCAGACACATGCGCTCCTCATAGTAATAATCAGCTATCTGTAAAAACATGCATGAAGAACAAAAAAAACCACACAATTAAAAACAGAAATGATGAATAAATTACACAGAAGTAAGGCTAGTTTGATGAATACCTTTAGGAGTAGAGCCTGGCTCTGCCGCTCCTCGTTGAGAACAACCTGTTACAGAAACGACTGTTACATCTCTTCAGACCTGTTATTTAATACCAGCAGATTTTTGTTTCTCTAGTAGACCAAAAAAAGTCGAGAAAAAAACACCTTTAAGGAATCACGAGTTCCTCTGTAGTCCTCCTGCAGATAGCACTGTAAAAGCTGCACACTCTGCTGCTCATCAAGATTCTGCAACATTATTACAACATTCCGTTATTAACCAGTGATCAGGAAATCCAACAGAATCCACTTTCTATGGCATAAAAAGATCTTCATGCTTACCAGCAATTTACTAATCCTCAGACCAAAGTCTTTCAGGGGCTGTGCAACATCTTTGTTTTCCTTCACTTTCCCAGCAGAGGAGGAGCTACAGGAGGCGTAGCTAATAGTTATTCATATATTCGTGTTTCTGATGTGACAATACCTTGATGTAATTATACCTGGGTGGCTTGTAGTAACTGAGTCCTTGATGCAGTCTGTCCCAGTGCTTGTCAAGCTCTCCCTCTATTTGAGCCTGCACCAAAAAAATAAATAAATATGTTTTTAACTCATTGATAAATTGTCTGATATTTTGAATGGTAAAGTTCAGCACACACTCTCTGAGTAAGCAGGACATACCACTTCTCTCAGCGCAGACCTCCCCAGCAAAATGGTCCATAACTCTCTACAGCTCCTAAGAGGAGGAGAAAGTCAGCTAAAAAATAACCTATAATACTACAAAATGCAAATTTGATCTCAGATGCTTTTAACTGATAAAACACTAATATGACCTGCCCCAACTCCTTACAAGTTAATATTGACCATTCTTTGTTGTTGTGATTAATGAAAAATGTAAAACCAAATTAAATTAAGAAAGAAAGGAACTAAAAAACATATATTTGTTTTGTTAAAGTTTGAGTTGGATTGTTGAGGATCCTTATTAGTGGGGATGGGGATTTTTGTGTCAGACATGCAGTTTGTCAATCAGGTCATAAAGATCTTTGTTTTTCAAACGTATGTTGCATATGCACCCACCCAATACATTTAAAATGCAATAAGACATGCATGCAGCTGAATGTGTGATTTAGAGAAGGCTTTAAGTTTGTTTGAACTGAGATTCAAACCCAAATGATCATTATGGTAAATGGCCTGTATTTGTATAGCGCCTTCTTAGGGTTCTACAACCCCCCAAGGCGCTTCACAACACATTCAGTCATCCACCCATTCACACACACATTCACACGCTGGTGGGGATGAGCTACATTGTAGCTACAGCTGCCCTGGGGCGCACTGAGGTCATATTAAGGTCATATTGTAGAGGATGCTACTGTACAAACATGACTGAATCACCAAAAACATTACAACTAAATATGAATGGAACCACTAAACAAGTAAAATGATGCACTAGCTTTCTTACACTTATACACACACACACACACACACACACACACACACACACACACACACACACACACAAGATACTTCAAACATCCTCATTGACTGCCTTAAATACAAAGGTTGATAAAGAATTAAAATGCTCTATATTGCTTTTCTGTAAAAAGTTACAACAAAATTCACTTAGTTTCTTGTTTATTTGAATAAGCTCACACTGTACCAGCTTTGGTTTAAAGTATCGTTTTGTCATTCTGTCTCTTTGAAGCTCTCACCCAGAAATTCTCTCTGCACCGGTCTGACAACACTGATTCTGCAGTTTATTGATGTCCTTTAATGTTCCTCAATACGTCATTTAATTAAAGTAAAACTGTTAATACAGTTTATTTGTAACATTTGGTTTAAGGTTCCGTTTGGGTTCATTTTTGAAGTCAATTGAAAATCTGTCCGTTAAAATAATGCTAACTTGGACGTTCTTGTCCATCGTGTCAAGTGGTGGGGTTAGCTTCACTTTTATTGTCAACAAACAATAGACTAGCCTCTTCATCTATAGAACCTAATAATTTTGACATCGCCACGCGTTTTCCATCATTCAACCAGAAGCATCTCGCCGGCTGACAACAGTTCTTACTGTTGTTGACATGTGCGGTAGCGCCACACTACAGAAAACGTTTTGAAATATTTAGCTGCTAGCACACGCTAAGCTACACGAGCGTGGTGCTAATAGTCTTTAAAACAAACTGTTAAATGACTTTGTTGCTACTATTGTGATTTAATAAATAAACATGGAGTGTATCCAGACTTAATCCTTATCAAACTCTCTTTATTAATTTAATATAAATGTTAAAGTTAGTCGCTATGTTTCTACCTGATGCTCATCTCCGATTCCGCCATCTTCGCTTCTGTCCTGTGATTGGTTAGTGAACGTTTTGACGTCATTAGCAACATTAGCAACGGAAACTTTCTTCTTCGTGACTCTAATTTGTGCTTAAGTGTTGCTTTACTGCCCTCCTCTGAACAAAACGTGTAATTTCAGGTTTTCTTCTTTTAACCAACTTTCTCACTTTACAGAGGCAGATTTGCTGTTAAATTTCAGTTTTCATAATTTTCAGTTTTCATAACTTTTAAGTTTAAATTTATATTTAAGTGTTCAGTTTACTTATCATCAAATATATTTTATTTTTTAAAATATCAGTTGTTTAAAAACCTCATTTATATGAAGCGCTAACAAAATATTATCCCAAATATTAAGCTGAAATTTAAAAAAGTGCACAACAATTCGAAACTTTAATCTAAGTAGGTTTATTCTCATTCTATAGCTTTTTACATTCATTCCTCTTAAAGGAACATACTGTAAATATAAAAAAATTAACCAAAAAAAATGGTAACTCAACTTTGGGTGAACAGTAGCAGTGATTTTTTTTTCATCTAATTTTTTCCCACACCAAACAGAAAACCTAAATATTTTCAAATTATTGATCATTTAATACTACGTAAATTAACTAATATTGTTCAATATTATGCCACTAAAAACGCCAACTGCATTTTCTTTTAGTAATAAACAATGTGTATTATTCTGCTGAAGCTGCATTTTTCACTGATTTCAGATATTTCAGTTTAATGTGTACACATTCACACAACAATGCAAAATCTGTTATGACTCTTTATCTTAATGTAGCTTATTTATTTACAATACAGTTTTACGTTAATTATTAATGGATGAACTAAATCAATTTTATTTTTTTCAAACGAATCCTCAACTTGCAAAATACTTCTTGGTCAATATTGAAATTAAAATATTATTAATAATTATTAATATTATGAATATATATAAATGTTTTCTTCCTCCTCCTGGGTGTCTTCTTCTTGCTGGATTCTGAGTTTGACGATGAAAAGTTATCAAGTTTGGCCTGAGAATGTCTTGAGGGGGACTTCACATTGTCTTCTGTAAGTGCAGTTTAACACATATAAGCAGTAAGCTATTATTGTAACCTTCAAACCACTAAAAACAAAAAAAATAGCCATTAAGTATTTCAAATTTTACTGAGTAATTATAGCAATTCAGTTACATTTAATTTAGATTCAACAGCTTTTCAATTTGTTTAAAAATTATTTTGCAAAAAATTTGTTATCTGCGCTATTCATCTCAGTGACAACATGAAAATATTTGTCTGGGCATCTCTTTTAATTTTCAAATGAATGCATTCATATTATGGCTAAATTATCACAAAAAATCAGTACTTATTAATGCTTTTTACATTTATATTATTTCTGTATTCTTTTGTGTATTCTTTAACATTGCACCAAAGGGAGTGGCACTTCAATTTTGCTGTACCCTGTGCAACGACAATAAAAGGCTATTCTATTCTATTCTATTCTATTCTATTCTATTCTATTCTTAGCCTCTGCCCTCGGCAGCGTGGCCACAGGGGGTCAAAGCTTGCAGTCAGGGAGCCCCCCCTAGAACCGCCCCTGGACATGCTAACAACAAAAAACAAGAGGCTAACTCCACCCTAGCATGTGTCTCGTTGTGTAGTCGGGATGTGGCCCGGCGGGACGGAATGGAGCAGACCCAGGACAGGAGGGAGGGGAATGTACCACGTGACCCGGCTGTCAAACATGGCCTCTTTCCTACAGGGTGTGAGAGGAGCGACAGCTGACAAAGGAGATAATTCTGTTAGTAAAGGACGGTGCTGATTCATCTTACAGCTCGTCTAGGCTCAGATGGGGTAGGTACTCTTGTCTTTGTCGGCGAGTGTTTGATTTCCTCGCCGCATTTCTGTATTTTTATGCTAACTCGCTACAGTCAGCTAAATTTTGCTGTTAGCTCAATTCCGTCTGAGGCTGCAGCATCAGCAGCTCACGAGACGCAGTCAGTCCCCCCGCTGTAGCAGCACAGCGTTGGGTTAGCATAAATGTAAAAATAACGGGAGTTGTGTTGTTATTTGCATCGGTCATCATGTGACGGCCAACTGTTTAGAGACAGCTGAAACGAGCTGTCATTCAAACCCTCACAGGAACAAAGGTTGATCCCTCTTTCTAACACACACACACACACGCTCAGACATGAACTTTCACACAGTGACTGCATAAGTGTTCAGCGTGGCCAAAGTTTATGACAGAATCAGATAAAGAATGGCCAAGAGCCACGTACGTTTAGGCTGAGATCGTGTGTCTTTCTGAATTTAAAACCGTATATTTCTGACTTTTCCTCTTGTTTTTCTCTAGAAATCCACACCAAGCAGAAGTTATCTGCCAAACGATGAAGACCGACACAGAAACAAAGTGATAAAAGAATCCATTACTGTTGCCGACCACCTCCTGTGAGCTCCCGTGTTACGACCATGCAGATGAACCCAGTGCTCGTGGAGTCCGCCGTGGTTCTGGCCGTGGTGCTGTGTGTCCACATGGTGGTCTGGAACCAGCACTCCTGGTGCAGCGTCGCCCTCTTCGTTCAGGCCTTCTACGTCCAGCACAAATGGGACCATTTGCTGAAATCGGGGGCGGCCGTGTTCCAGTTCCGTCCTTCGGCTAACAGCGGCATCGTTCCAGCCTCCATGGTGATGCCTTTGTTGGGCCTGGTGCTGAAAGAGAAGTGCTCCGCCTCAGGGAACGTCTACCTCGAGCGCTTCTCCATGGTGATTACCATCACAGGCATGATGCTGGCCTTGTTCCTCTCCCTGATCGCTCTGGGCATCACAAGACCTCGGCCCATCAACACTTGTGTGATTGCGGGACTGTCCGGCAGCGCCATCCTCTACACAACCAAGCAAACGCTGACCGTGTCCGAGGTCATCGAGGTCTTAGAGGTACTTTTGATCTTTGTGTACCTTAGCTTGATTGTACTTTACCTGCTGCCACGCTGCTTCACACCTGGAGAGGCGCTCCTCATCGTTGGTGGGATCAGTTTCATCGTGAACCAGCTCATCAAGCGCTCCCTGAACCTGGCCGAGGTCAAAGGAGATCCGGTCAACTACTTCCTGCCTGTGGTAGTGATCGGCTCCCTGTTGCTGGGTATCTTCTTCGCTCTGCTCTTCTGCTTTATGGAGTCTGAAACGTGGGTCTCCTCCCTTTTCTTCCACATAATGACGTCTGTTCTGGTTCTGGGGATCCTGCTGCCGTGGTTGTCCTTGTTCATCGGCAGGCACCCGATCATGTGGCTGCTGGACTTTATCACGTTAAACGACAAAAGACTCTGCCTCCTGGGGTACTGGGTGCTTCTGGCTGTTGTGGCCACTGGTGTCGTGTTGCATCAGAACCATCAGCGCCAGTCGGGATCCAAGAAGCACCAGGCCTCGACTATTGTCAGGAAGTATTTCCATCTGATTGTAGTGGCCACGTTCGTTCCTGGGCTCATATACGACAGGCAGCTGCTCCACGTGGCGTCTGTGGGATGCTTGGCGGTCTTCTTGTTCTTGGAGTATGTGCGTTACTTTCGCATCAGGCCTCTGGGTCAGCTGCTGAGGCAGCTGCTCACCTTGTTCCTGGATGAGCGAGACTCTGGGCCCCTCATCCTCACCCACATTTACCTTCTGCTGGGCATGTCCCTACCCATCTGGCTGTTTCCTGGACCCTGCGCCCCTAAGGGGATCCTCTCTGGGGCAGCTGGTCTGGTGCCCTATGCGGGTGTTCTGGCTGTGGGAGTTGGCGACACCGTGGCGTCTGTGTTCGGCAGCACCATGGGGGAGATCCGCTGGCCCGGGACTAGGAAAACCTTAGAGGGGACGGCGACATCCGTGTTTGCCCAGATCATCGCCATTGCGTTGTTCCTCATCTTTGACGGAAGTATCAATCTAAACTCGAGCTACTCGTGGATTGTTGGCTCCATCAGCCTGGTGGCACTGCTGGAAGCCTACACTGCCCAAATAGACAACCTTCTGCTCCCTCTTTACCTCTTTGTCTTGCTGCTGCTTTGAATAAACTGACCTGAACGGCCTGTAAAGGTGTGAAAGGGTGGTTCTAATCACAAAACTAACACAAATCCTTATTAAAGACACGAGGACGAACCGTTTCAGGCCAATAATTGTGATAACTAAGAGATCTGACTGATTCAAAAGAAAAATCTCACACAACAGCTGCAGTGAGACACTTTCAAAGCGAGTTTTGAAGAAACGTGAGGAAGAGTTGCTAAATATTCCTGCGCTCCGCGACGCCGGCGGTGGTGTGGTTTTCTGGCTGACACCGGCAACTTTTAAATTATGCAACAGAGATTCAGCTTAGCAAAGCCGAAACGTCCAATAAACACACACAGAATTCCGGATTTGAGGGTTTTGATTCAGTAATTGTATTTTCTTGCGTATTTATTAAATTTTTTTGCTAACGATACATGCCCGTGTGTTGCCTATGAAGAACATTACTAAAAGTTAAGTCAACTTTTTCATTCACTTCTCCAAACTTTGCCTCTCGGAAGGCAAAACGAAGGAGATCGCTTAATATTTGCCTTAAAAGCGTCTCCTCTGGCCCTTGTTGTTATTTATTACCGAAGCCGTAGATGAAGTTAGCATGGCGGTCCCGCTCAACTCTTCTCTACAAGGGCTGACTCTCTTTTTGCTCTTGCATGACACTAATGTTAAATCCAGTACTGTAACGTACGTCTGCAGGTACCCCAGAGTGTACTTTTGATTCACACGTTTACTTTGCGGAGTATTTTTGTGCTTTATTGGGACGTCTGAACAAATGTGTATATTTCTTTGTAAAACTGAGCCTATAAAACCGTACAGACGGGCTTTGGGCCAAACTGTTTTTCCTTATTTATTATTTAAAATCCTTTCTAAGATGATCTTTAAATGGTTTTTAAGTTTGATCTCATTATTAAATGAAAATGCTATTTAAAAAAATCTGAAACTTGATTTAAGTTTTGGTTTTTGATGTTCATATGTAAAGATTTGTTTCCTAAAGTGAGGATTTATGAGCATGATTTCTTTTCCATCACTGGTTTTAAATAATGTAACACTGCATGTTGTGCTTCAGAGAAGAGAAAAGCCTGCACAGGCACCCGTGTGACTCATCGACTAATTAAAAAACACACTAACATGAACTGTTTTGGTTCTTTTTTTCAGTTTTATTTTAAATCTTGATGGAAAAATGTGAGTTTAGGGTGAACCGTCCTTCAGACATGATGTTTACATGATTTGTGTCTTTAAATGAACATAATTGACTCAAATTTGTCAGGAAAAAGAAAAGTGCTGGTTGGGGACGATGGATTAATAATAAAAACCACCTGTTTAAGTCAGAAATGTTCATTTCAGTGAAGTTTAATCAGTGATGGAGAAACCAAAACCTTCCAAACCACTGAACTAATATGAATCAAATGGTTTGAAATAGTTCAGTGTTGTGAATCATTTGAACCCAGTAAAAAGAGTGACATCTGCTGGCCAGAATTCAACATAGATTGTGTGTAGCAATAAAATTATGTGCTTTACCAAATCTGTCAGTTTCTGTCTTTTAAAATCTGAATTGTTACAGAGTGACGGTCCCAGCAAAAAATACTATACCTCAGCGGACTGACTCAGGAGTTGGGTCAGAGAAGATGACTTGTATGTTCCCATGCTGTATCATTCTAATCACGGGGATGACTTTAGACACTTTCTTCTCCCCTGACAGCTCAGTTGTAGCTATTTGGTTCACTTCAGTTCTCACCCCCGCGCTCTGAGGATTCGCCTCGGTACGGCTCCCGCTCCAACAGAGACCGGAGGGACTGTTCGCTTCAGATTTGCAAATTCTTTGATTCACTAAGGAACTGTAAAGCTCATAGACATCATTAATGTCTATTAAAATACTTAAGAAAAACATTCTTGGTGCCAACTATGCTAAAGTGACGGTGTGTATTCTCCCTGGCAATAGGGGGCAGTACTAAGTCACTGCAAGCAAGTGGTATTTTTGTGATTGAATAAGACCTCATCAACGGATGGCCATTAGGGTCAAAAATCCCTGGGAGCGCAATTTTCGAACGAGTACTTCGTCAGATCGTTCAACGTCCAGCAAAACGACAAGCACATCAGACTCCCTTTCATCACTGGCAACAAGCGAAGAGGTAAATGTTTAAAACAACCCTAACCCTAAACGGCTAACAAACGGAGGACAGATGCCTTGGAAGCGCATGAACACTGGAACTGATTGGAACACGCCTTGGCGGTTCCTCATGACGTATTTCCTAGGCAACCGGGGCGGGACCAAGGCATCAAGGCAAGGTTCCTTGAGATTTTGAAACACCCTTAGACCCGTGCCAATGTATTTTAGACCCAATTTTTATGGTTATATGTTACAAAGCCGCCACTATTTTTCAACAACTGGGCATCATTTAATTAATTTTCAACAACATTTCAATGGATATTTCCAGAGATTAATGGTAAAAACTACACACTGTCACTTTAACCTCACTATGAATTCAAGACTGGCACGAAGGTGTCAATACGTGCTTGACATCGTGAAACTTCAGTTAGAAAGTCACGTGATCTTACGGCGAAGCGAGACATCTCGGCAATACTTCTGCTTTCTATAATTGATACAAGAGACAAGCCGTCATCGAGCGTAACATCACTGTTGATCATATTTAAAACACTGATATTTTCCACTAAAGGAGTTCAGTGGTTCTCAGCACCTGGGACCCAAACTTGATCAGATATTATGACGAACGAAAACCATTTTCCAGCTGAATTTGCTTTTTTCATAAAAACATTTTCTTTCTGCTGCTGTGATTACTAAACTCAAAAAGTTAAAGCTACATCATCAAAGCCTCGTCCTTCTGATGTTTCCCTCTCTGTCTCTACAGGTGTGGTGAAGGCTCTCAGTCAGCCAGGTCATGGTAATCCAAAGGGGTTCGAATGAAGGCAACTGGACTTCTTTGGTTTCTTGACAACGTTTCGCTTCTCATTTTTTTAAAAGCTTATTAGAAATGTTTGAAAACTTTTTCATTGTTAACCTATTCTCACTTGTTGGTCCCTCTTTTTTGTGCAGCACAAAATATGAAAGACATCCTTCATTTGATGTACAGAGGCGTGAAAGGGAGCTCCTCGGTGGGCTGCAGCCTTTGGGACAAAAACAAACAAAAAAACAGCACATATGATTGATGGGGTTAAAAAAAGGTAGAAAACACAAATTATTACATCCATTTAAAAGTCAACTTTACTCATATTTTACAATTGCAGTGGTCTCTAGTAGGAATGAATGCCTTGTAAGTTATTCATTGAGGAAAAAAAGCTCCAGTGCGCCTGTTTGAGGACGTAGAATCAGCCAGAGGAGAAAGTAGCTTCAGACGACAGGATTTAGAGTCTTATTTCCTGATGTTTGGACATCTTGCCTCTGATTGGCTAACAGAAATGCTACTCTTCCACTGCCAATGTTTTATCTCCACAAATAACACAAGCCTGAAGGAGTTCTGCTGTGTTGTGGAGTTGCTAATGCTAACGGTTAGCTTCTACTAGCCGAAAGGTTCTCTGCTGTTTCCTGGACGCTAAACCAACAACAGCCTTCCCCGTCGAGAGTCAAGATGGGTGAGTCCATGATTGTTAAATGACAGTGTGACGTAGATCTGTCAGGATTTTCTGAACCGAGTGTTTTTTCGATTTCTATCTGAAGCTAATGCAGGAAACAGGGGTAGAAGACTATTTTCACATTCAGCCTGCATGTTAAACTCAGAGTGAATGATCATTCTCAAAAACCTGCTCTTTAAAAATCCAAATTTTTATTATAAACCTGTTTATTCCATTTAACTGAATTACTCTGCTACCTGCTTAAAGTAAATTTTAGATACAGTTTTTAAAAAGACAGTAGCCATCACGAAGAATGTTCTTTGAAATCATGACATCATTGGGCAGCAGTAGCTCAGGAGGTAGAGCGGGTTGTCCAGTAATCGGAAGGTTGCAGGTTCGATCCCGGCTCCGGCCAGAGAATGCTGCTGTGTGTCCTTGGGCAAGACACTTAACCCGCCTTGCCTGCTGGTGGTGGTAGGAGGGACTGGTGGCGCCAGTGCTCGGCAGCCTCGCCTCCGTCAGTGCGCCCCAGGGCAGCTGTGGCTACATCGTAGCTCATCCCCACCAGCGTGTGAATGGGTGAATTGAGTTGATTGTGTTGTGAAGCGCCTTGGGGGGTTGTAGAACCCTAAGAAGGCGCTATACAAATACAGACCATTTACCATTTACCATTTAAAACCACAGGAACAAAACGAGCTCTCACCAGTTGTCGGGGCTCCAGCGGGTATCCAAGGCCTCCATGATGTGGAAGGTGTAGACGTGGCGAGACTCATCAGAATTGTTTTGAGCACTTCGATGCACCACTTCCCCGTGAATCAGAACCACACCACCTGAACACATTGAGCGGGATCCACAGCTTGAGCCCCATTCTATCCAGACATGAAATCTACATGAAATACTTTACCTTTTCTAACTGGTGCAGCTACAAACGTCTCTTCATCGTACGGCCGCTCTCTTCCAATGAAGTCTGTTAGTGGATAGGTGTCTTTTGGGGTGCGTACCATACGGCGGGAGATCCCAGCTGGGAAAAGGACATAGGCATTAGCTCTCTTGGAACATGAGGAAAATGTTCTATAACAGTTTAATACATACTACTGTGTGATCCTGGGATGAACCACAGGCAGCCATTGTTAACTGTGGCATCCTCAAGGGCGATCCAGAGCCCCATCACTCTGCCCAGAGGCTCCGTGTACAGAAAGGTAGCATCTTGGTGTGGTGTCACTATGAAGCACACAAGTTTACAGTAGAGTCTAGACGTGCAGCAATAGATTTGCATGGAAATTAATGTTTAAAGCTGCAATCCAGAGTTTTCACTCTTTCAGGAATTATGTTAGCCTGGTAAGCCATATGTTGTCTGGCCACGACCCACAGACAGAGCTCAGTCATGGGCGGAATCTATAGGTGTCTTTGTACGCTATTGGACAGTGCTACAATCAATTGGAGCAACAAAGTGATGTGTTAATCGCTACGGAAATCAGTCAACAGGGTAGTCCATCATACACCGTCAAAGCAGAAGAAGAAGAAGCAAATACACCCCTTTTCAAAAATAAAGAACTTAAGTACCTCTATATGTTCATGTCTGAAAGAAGAGCCCAAGTCTAAATCGTCCAAAGTTTCCTGAGCTGATGCCATCTTTGTAGTTTTTCTCTGGTGCAGCTCTGGTGCTTGGATCGCTTAACATAGTAGAGCGTCACTAAACTGTTTGGGCTACTGAGGCTACAATAGACTGTGGCTAGGCCAACCTGCAGAGCAAAATCTTTTGCTACTGCTATAGTTAGCCTAGATCGCTAGGCTAGAGTTATGTATGATTTTCTTTTAGAAAATCAGTAAAAGTGATAGTCTTACCCTGTAATGTGATATAATGTAGGCAGTACATCATTTTTTTGTTCCATTGAGCTCCATGCAATTTGAACTGTGCACATTAGCCAATAGCAGTAGACATCTGCTTTTGTACAAATGTCAGTCACAGAGCGTGCATGAGCGTTTGCGGACATACCTAGACAGATACAGCGGCATTTCTCTAAGACCAGTAAGTCTAAAATATGTATGAATAAGAGAATAATAATTGTAAAAAAATGTGTTTTAGCTCTGTTGCCTGGCTAGAGGTGTGTGTTCACAAACAAAAGGCAATAATGCTCCCAGCTGTAATCACGGAAGCAGGGAGAGGGGCTTAAGGTGCAATACCTTTTCTCCACCTCTAGATGGTGCCCTCTGACAAAAACTCAGGATTTCTGTTTTATGAACTATTAAAATGCATTAAAAATTGAGATCTAAATTTCCAAATCCAATAAAGAAGCAGAAATCCAATTTATAGATTAATGCAATTTAATATTCTGTGATTTAATTTTATTTTAGCATCAAATTTGTGCATTTTGTTTACCAACAATCTTTAAGATTAAGGCCAAAGATGCAGATGATATTTGTATATTTTTTACCTTCTCCACCAATCCCTGGTTGCTGTAGAAAACAAAGAGATGCTTATTTTAATGCTTGTGTGCATCATCTATACTGTAAGACAGTTTTCAGCCAGATTTACCTTAAAGATGTACATGCTTTGCAGTATCACAGGGTTAACAAGGCCCAGCTTCTTGGCTATGCCCTGGCAGGAAAACACACGTGAGTTCAGTATTAATGCCTCATTCTCTGATGCTGCATCCCAGTGAGCTCACCTGCACTTTGGGTGAATGCGTGACTTTCTTATATAAAGACTCGTGTGCATGTAGAGCTAAAACAGAAAAAAAACGGGTTCAGGAACTTTTCTAAAGGTTGTTAAATAAAACAATCAGGATTTCTCACCATGTCCGACTTTATTGAGCGACTGCTGCTTTGGTACGATGAACTCCCCTGAAGGTTCAAATACACTAAAAGCTCATTTCTCTGTGTGGGAAATAATTGACAGACCTGAAAGAGTTTCACAAGAGCTCACCTTTGTCATCAAAAACTCCCTTCTCGAAGAAAAAGCGGACCTTATCTCCGCTTGTGATGAAATAGTCAGCATTTCCCTGCAGAACAGAGTATTAACGCTGATCAGCTGATGCTCTCTGTCATGATTAGACTGTGGACAGGTAAGAACGCACCTTTGATTTGAATTTATTTGAATAGGGGAAGGCAGAAGAATAAGCTTGTAAATTTCCAAACCCCTCTTACAATTTTAACTCCACAAACAAAAAACAAAGACAGACCTCTACCCTCCTCGCCCCCACCCTCCATATCCATGCATACACACACACACACATATATATACATATGTACATACACCTACACACATACATGCATACACACACACATATATATATACCTTCTCATATATACACACACATGCACTTACATAAGTTCTCATATACAGAAACCTACATTCACATATTCAAAGTACATATAAACCCCTCCTCTATACAGTGCACGTTTTCCGTGACTCTTCCTTGAATGGACTTTATCTGTAACAGTACAGTCAAAGCAGTGTTATATTACCTCCCTTTCCTTGCTAAACTTTAACAACAGGGTTCAACATTAAGGCTCAATTTTTCCAACCTTACCTGCATCTTTAGGTAGCAATGGGATGGAAACATAAAAAATACATCTGAGTCATTTACTAAAGGTGTGATAGAGCTTCTCCTAGCTGCTTGGTTCATATAGACACCTGCTTTTGGAGCTGCTCATCATGGTCGGTGGAGAAAGAGATGCGGCAGTGCTCAGGGACGTCCATCCTGTCCACAATCTCGCTCATTCTCTGCTTCAGTTCGTCACACTCCTGGGGGGTCAGTAGCCCGTCCAGAACCACATAGCCATCCTCTTTGTACTGGAGCCAGAGAAAGGCTTGGTTACATGCAGTGGTGGAAGAAGTACTTGATAAAGGGGTGAAAAGATTACAAGCATCCAAGATATTTCTGATTGAAGTGAAAGTATTAAAGTATGTATTGGCCTACTTATAAGTAAAAAAAGTAAAAGTATTCAGCTAACATTGAAATATGTGTTGGGTGGGAAGGTGAGAAGAGGGAAAAACGCAAGTGGATGTACTTTTACTTTTGAAACTTTTTGAAAACACAGTGGGGCAGAATTACAGACAAGCTTTAAAGCGATGAATCAAAGACGGGTGGAAGTGATCTCTCACTCTCAGGTGCTCTTCAGCTTCAAATAAATGGTAGAATATTATTTAGCGAGGAAACGCTGATGCGTTTCGGTGGCGTACGACCTTCGTCAGGGCATAAACAGTCAAAATATAACCAGATGACCTTAAATACAGACATCTGGTCATGTGACAAACATTTAATCCAGTGTCTAAAATATCAAATATAGATGAAAAGAAATAATAAACCATAATAGATTGTGAAATAGATTACATACATCAAAAAATATACAATTAAATACTAAATAATGAAAAATATAAATAAATATACAGTGGACAACACTCTACCCAAATAATAATTAGTTGATATCCCAAAGAATAAATGCAAAATTAATAATCATTAATATAAATAGATAATCATAGTAAAGATATTTAGTATATTTAATATTTCCCTCACTATAAAAATGATTAATCACGACAAAGGACTGGAACTCGGCCTAATACTGACACCACCCAAGGACCTGTTTCATTCCATCACATGTAGCTTGTGACCAGATGACTAAATAACAGTTTGTGTTTTATTCTCCAGACTGGAATGCTGATCTAATAAAAGCTACTTTTTATGCTAAAAGAAGACACTTTCTAGAGTAAATTTTTAATTGTCTTGTTTTTGAAGTCCTAAAAACATCAGAAGGTTTTACTGATAATCATTTTTTTACTTTACATTTTTTATTCACCTGTGATTCAATACTTTGTAATTGCATCAGGTAAATTGATCATTTTCATAAAATAAACAATCAGATGTTTAACTTGAAAGTTTCACACACACACACACACACACACACACACACACACACACACACACACACACACACACACACACACACACACACACAGACTATATCTAATCAGAAGTTCACTCAAACGCTCATACTTGTTTCTTAAAGCTGCAGAAAACCCGTTTCTGAGGTTCCTCGGGGTGCAGCCTGTTTGCATAATGAGGCTGAAAGGTGCATAAAAACTTTTCACACAATCTCAGGAAACACTATGTTCCCTGGTTTATCTAAGCACGTGCTCCAAAGATCTTTAATTTTAAATAATCACATCCCAGCTTCAGGATTTTTATTTAAATTAATTAAATTCTCACCTTCTGCACATCCCGATCTGTCATAAAATCCATTCTGTTCTGCTCGGAGGAGATCCTGACTGTTCAAGGAAAAGGTACAGTGTGGGATGTTGGTCATCCGGGTTACCTACAGCCTGACCACGTGAGCGGTCAGGATCAATTCAACTACAGCGTCGTTGTGTAATAATAGCATTTTAAACCGTTTAACTCCTTCGTTGCAGCGCAGTTGGATTGGTTGTGCTGATGCAGTGGTGAAGAATGGCCACTAGATGTCACTGATGTAACATGTAAAGTACAAACAAGAGCCACAGCGACACCGTGTGGCCATTTTGACCACCTGCAGACAGATCAGTTCTTTGTAACTTTTTTAAATTATTGCATCTTTTCTTACTTAAAATGATGTCGTTTTAACAGAAAGTGAGCAGTGTTTCATTAAGTATCAGTTACATCTTTTATCTCAAAGTTGCTGAAATGAGACTCATGAAGTGCTTATTTTATCCTCCTGTTCATTTTTCACCAAAGTCCTCCCTGTGTCCTGTTTCAGAATCCCATTTCCCAATGCAAATATACCAGCAGCATTTCCACATGAGCAACCGCACCAGACACAAGCTGTTTATGTACCAGTGGTATACAAAAGACATTCACATGATGCAATACTTTAACACTGGTAGACGCACACAGGTGAGTCACATTCTGGGGATTTTGGGCAGATTTTGGTGACGAGTTCAGATCTTATCAGTTGGTGTTAAAAAGATCCCCAAATCCATGTTTCAGCAGATCAATCCATTCCTTACATGTCTCAGTCATGTTGGAAGGTTACATTGAAACAGGTTTACGTCTCACCCAAATGGGGGGTTGTCAGTTTTTCTTTCAAAAAAACAAAAGAGGGACATGGCTACTGTTTACACTCAGTGAGTTTGTGAGGTTGCTGTGTCTCCAGCGAGCTAATGCTGCAGCGTCTGCATTTGTAAATTCACTCCGGTAGGCAAAAAGCTCCAGAGTTGTTCAAAGAACCGAAGCCAGAAAACAAGAGCGACCCAGAAGTTATTTCTTGCACCCCTAAAAATCCACGGCATCTTTTTTTTTACTCTAATATCGGGTGAAGCAGGCTAGAGGCTAACGTTGAGCTAACAATGCTAGAAGCAAATAGCACAAAAAATATCTCAAGCTACTTTTTCACTAAAGGAGATCCAAAGAGGAGGAACATTCTCGGACCCAGCAGAAATTGAAATTCCTAGCAGATGGTGCCGAAACCACAAAAAGGTGAGAACAAGAGAAAAGAGGTTCCACCAATTTTTCAAACGTTTAAAAATCTGCCTGTGTGTGAGATCTTTACTTTAGTTCTTGTTCTTTTATAACTCCTTACCAACTTATTTTTAAGCAAGTGCATATGTTGCAGCCCTGTACAACAATTAAAAGAAACTTGAATTAACACACTCAGCTGCAGTATTATAGTTTCAAGTGTTAATTTTATTGTCATTTGTCAGAATGGTACAAAAGTAGGATCTGATCATTCAGAAACCAAAGTTTTACTATTACAGACGCTTAAAAAGCTCGTGTTTATTTACTTGGCAAAAAAAATGACTGAAAAGGCCGTGTCAGTTTAGCTTATATTCAAAGAAATGTTGCTTGGGTGTGTGGCTTTCTTTATGGCTATACAGCATCACCAAACTCATGCTTTAAAAATTAAACATACATAAAACAAAGGTTCTCCTAAGTCCCTGATCTACAGGCATCAGGATAATAGGTTAGGTCGTTGTACACAAAAAATACAATCGTTTAATTAGAAAAAAGTTTACATAGAGCCAGAGATCATTTATAACCATGGCAGTTTAGCAATAATGCATTTTCATCCAACATTAGTTATTCAATACTGAAATATTGGATGAAGAGAATAAAAATGACCTTCTCAAAATGTAATGAATCCATACTTCGAGTGTATCTCCATTACACAAAGATTGTCGAGTCACTTCAGTCAATTCATAAGTTGTGTCCAAGAAAACCAGACGAGACCGTCTGCTTTAAAGGACTCAAACAAGTGTATTCTGTCTAAAAAACAAACAGAAAATGCAGTCACACACACATCAAGGCATACATAACACACAAACTAGATGCAATGTTGCACTTAGAAAAGGCAAAAAAAAATAATCTGAACAAAAAGGCGTTAAAAAAGCTCAAATAACATTTTTGCATTTAAATAAAAAAAGCTGCTGCTGACACGAATCAAATACAAGTACTCATGTTTTCTTGTAACCAAGCAACAAGTGACCAAAAATTTCCCGTTTTTTGTTTAGTTTTCGTAAATGTCTGACTTGACGTTTGAATCAGACCTTCACTTGAATGCTGACGTGAGAGGAAAGGGAGTGGGCTGGGAGTGAAACGTGTGACTCAGTCAGAGGCGACAGTGACAGACAATGTGTCCGACTCATAACTCTGAAGGTCACGGAGGAGAAGGAATTAAATGGAAAAACACAAGAGGAAAATAACTAGACCAGATTACACAAAAGCCAAGTACATACGTCAATATGTAGCGAGAAATGTTAGCAAATTTGAATTCAGTTTTCTACCTTAAATTTTTAAAATTTAGCTTCATTTTGTGACTCTTTGCAGCATCTTCTGCACCCAACACTTTTATTACCTAATGAATTCTGTGACATGTATCCTAATCTGACTCAGTGGTGCAGAGAGGCGGGTTGCTGACAACTGCACTGCACCACAACGATCCACGTTACAATATCAAATTTACTTTGGAGACACAAAAGACCTGATCCAGCCTGGCCCTGCACCAACGGTCCATTACACCACAAGGCTGAACTCATCTCTGTGGGAGGGATCGTGCTGCAACCTCAAATCTTTAAACACACACCGTTTGGCATCCAACAGGCGTACAGTAACCGCCTGTTACATCGTTAGAAAAACGCACTTCACCTGGCACCAAAAGAAATCAGGATCATCAAAACGGACGTGTCAGATTTGACACTTTCAGGAGATGCAACCTTTTCTCCTTTGTCATCTGATTTTTGCCCTGACCTTTGTCCCAAAACGTTAAGACTAGTTGCTAGTTAACACATTCAACACATAAGCTTCACTTTCAGCACTTTAAAGAGCCTCAGCGAGCAAATGTTCGACTGAATCTTTGCGATGAAACCACTCTTCAAAGCATTTAAAAGAACAGAACTTTCAAATGAAACTATTGCTGAGAGCTGTTCTAGCATCTGATCCGTTTGCTACATGAGTGACGCGGTGACTGTAGGAGCAGAAAGTCATTCTGCATGGAAGAACGTCCACATTACTGCCATGAAAGGCACATAGAAGTTTGGTTTCGAGAGCAACAAAAATAAGAACGTTGAGGGCTTGGTGGCAGTGCTTTCAGGTCCTCTAATTATCAACATCAGGGTTGTTGTTTTACAAAATCATTCAGAATGATCAACAGTCAAAGGTTTCTGTTTTTGGACTAGTTGCTAAAGTTTACTTATTAACTTTATTTGCTTTGTCTTCAAAAATAAGTGTCTAAAGCAAACATAAATAATGCAATTTGCCTCATGTAGGAAGATTATTCCTGCAGCAAACTCCTTCAGGTCAAAGGTTAAATAAAATTCTGTAACTACTTTGCATTGGCTGCACCACTAGGTGTCACTGTTACTCGCAGTACCCTTTTCTAAAAATCCAAAGAAAACAGCTGGTAAGAATAAAACCAGGCGATGCACACTAAACAAAAACGCCAACTATTTCAGCGATATACATTTTACAGCACGAGAAAATAAAGGCCCGAATGATGTTTGTGATCGTTAAGAGGGTGTAGCTTGTAAAAGCTAAGGCCATATTAGCAGTAAGAGACGTCTGGCAGGAGGAGACGTAGCAGATTTACTCCAAACGATCCTATTAAATCCCAGGTCTTAACAGGAAAAGTGTTTCAAGCAGACAAAGCATGCTGCAATAATTTGGAGCAGGGATGGCGGGTTTACCACGCTGCGGCCTCTGACTTGACAAAGAAATGCTTCCCTTGTGGAGGCCGGTCGAAACCAGTTTCCTCCACTCTGCAGTTTCCTGTTTGTCCTCATGAATGAATAAACACATTAGGGACAAATGTCCACTTTTCCTGGAATAAGCTGTGATATATACTGCAAGAGCTCGCACAGAAACAGAACTGGAGTCATTTTTTTTAAGTCTTACATGTATGACTTAAACATGTATGGGGTAAGATTTGTGCCAAAAGGATCATCCAAAAAAATACAGTCTCACACAAAATATACTCAAATAAAATAACCAAAAAGAACATTTCAGAAGCAAAAGTGTGAATTAAAAAAAAGGGGTGTCACGATTCTCAAGTGTGGACATTGGCCCCGCCCCTTTCGTACCCCTGATCCACACTTTGACAAAGCCCACATTGATGCAGATTTCTGTGAAGGGTATTACCCACAATCCATTGCTGAATGGAAATTTGGAAAGGAGGCAGAGATAATGGCTCGTCTCCTTTCCAAAAATATGTGTATTTTCAAGTGTAAGTAGTGAAATATTGAATATTTTATTAAAGCGTACAAATATAGTTACAATCAAATGTTTTGTTGGAATGATGCATTACATGTCTACTGAAAAAAAATGACAACTTGTAACGAAACCGGTGTGTATTTTTGGAAACGACATGCCAGCAATTTAATCACTTAATTATATTATATATAATATATTATATTAAATATAATTCAGCTTTAATGTTTTTAAGCTGAAAATAAGCACAAACAGCGACTGACATCCCCATTTAGGAAGACACGGTCGATGATGCAATGCTCAACGTCCCGATTCTGCAGGTTTTTGCACACTTGTTTGCAATGCAGGCGAATGCACTTCCACAAAGTGCACTTCATAGGGACCCAGTGGAAGCTTGAATATGGCAAACCGCTGGATTGAAGCACTAATAAGCTCCTCCCACAGAGACTTTCTTTTAAAAGTAAAGGGCTGCCCTTCAGAATAAAAGCCTAAACAGTCTGAGTAATGCAGAATTTAAAACAACAAAAATGTGTCAAAAAATAAAATGTGAATAGCTATGAACTAAAAATATTTAATTTTGAAAAACATCTACTTATGAATTATTCTATTTTAGAGTGTTTTTTGGCTTTTGAAATTCACTTTTGTTTCTCAAATGTACTTTATAGTTGCTTTATTCGAGTATATTTTGTGTGAGACTGTATTTTTTTGGTTGATCCTTAAATACAAATCTTACAAATATGCCACAAATCACGTTTAAATAAAAAGTACCTTAACGTAATGATTAGAGTGTAGAACACCGACCTGCTAAACGATTGGCTTGTGCAAGCTTGCATATATTTAAAACCGAAATACGACACTGACATTCTCTACATGTTAGTATTTCTGTGGATTTGATACAGGGAAAGCTAATTTTATCTCAGTGTGCGTTTCAAGCAAAATTAATAAGCTCTGAGAAAAAAAAGGTCACTTAATTAATCACTTAATAAACTTGGCCACAAGTATTTGCTCAAGAAATACCTTACTTGCAGAAAGAGTGTCTCAAAAGTCCAAATATGCATTCAGCTTGTGTTTCTATCCCAAAGTACAGCAGCCCATTAAGACGTGTTTATAATGTGAGAGTTTAAGGCCTGTAAAATAAAAGCTTGTTTTACATGCATAAGTAAACAAGATGTTAGGTGATGCAGAAACTCTGCTCCACGTGAAGGTAACAGTTGGCCACACAGGATGGAGTCAGAAAGAGCAGGGTGTTTGTTCACTTAAAAGTTTGTTCCCTTGATCTCTGACAGCAGTTCAGTAAAGTTTTTCCCTCAGTTCTCCAGCATTAAGGCTTGAGCTGTGGAGTGTTTTTCTAGTCGTCACCACAGACTTTTCTGAGCACGTTAAAAGATGCCTCCGAGCAGAGTAAAGGGAACCTGAAGAAAAGAGCACATGCCTCAACAGATCGGCCTAGAGGAGCAGCGTGGTTTACTTAATACTGCGCTGCAAATGTCAAACTTCTCCAAAAGTCTGAAGACCAGAGGAGAGGCCGCTCTGAACATGTTCAGTTCGTTCAGCTGAGTCCTGCAAAGACGTCTCCTTCTGTTCAAGCATATTCATCAACTACCAGCGGTTTCTAAACCAAATCCAAAGCCCAAGTTTGGTTATGAGCCTTGTCCTTAGGACCATAAGAGCAGCCATATGCAATGTGGAGATCTGTGACGTCCTTACTTTTACTGGTCCTGACAGGTCACCAAACAAACAACAAACCATCACTTTTCCTTGCCTGTGTGGTCAGCTGTGCTCGGTTCATCTAGCTCTGATCAAACCTCCAGGATTTGGTTTCCCCTCTGCAGGAGTTTGGATCAAGCTTGCTCCTTATCGGCCCTCCAGAGCTGCTCTTTGACCTCTGTCGGCAGCGTGTTGAACAGGTCCTCCTCCACCACCAGGCCGCTTCTCTTCAACAGCCGGCACTCGCCGAGCTCCACCGGGAGGCACTCTAGACGGTTGCCCCTCAGCTCCAGCTGGGTCAGCCCAGTGAGCTCTCCGAAGCGCGACGGCAGCGTCTGTAAGCAGTTGTTCCCCAGATTCAGAGTGCGGAGCTTCTTACACTGGAACAGCTCCGGGGGCAAGGTTTCAATCTGAAACGGAGAGGATAAACGGGCAGAAGAGTCAGAGGCGTGCCAACTGAACAGAAATGTAAACCATTAAGAAACACTTCTTTAATAAGGCGCTGGCTCCTGTGTCGTTTTTTATTAACAGAACTTGATTCCATAAGAATGATGATTCTCTGTGGCGACCCCTGAAGGGAAAAGACCAACACAAAAAAAGAACTTGATTCTAAAAATACAAAAACTGAGCCTCCTACACGTCAACAGAAATGACACTTGACTACATTTTAACATGGACTCCGTGTTACAGCTCATATGAACTGATTTGGGAGCTGAAAGCATAAAAGAGATCTAAAAAAGGCGTTAAAAGCACGAAAAACATCAGAGCAGTCTTGAGCTATTTGCAGCATATCACAAATCTGCTGGAGGCTATTTACAGCGAGCAGCCACACAAGTAAACACAGTAAAACAGCAGTAATGGTAGCCTAGCCTTCACTAAAAACACATGATGATGCTGTTTGAATGCTCGTGAGCTCAAAAGAACGTTTACCCTAATGATCTCTCAAAGGGAAAAGATCCCACAGATTTTATGATGGGTTTGATCATTCTGAAGGTCAGATTGTTCCAAACAAATTTGTTCTTTTCCAAAAGGGATAGTATTTGTGTAGCAAAGTCAAAATGTGGCTACAAATGTACCGTGATGCTTGTAACTATCCAACATTTTTTATTTATTAGCCTGAAATGGCACAAAAGAACAAAAGGTGGAGTTTTCCTGACCAAAGACCTTAAAACTAACAAATGAGACAGAAATCTGAATAATTAAATTGCAGAAGGTCTGCTTTTACAATAATAATTTTGGTTATTGTTTAATTTCTTTAAAAGACTAAAACAACTACAAAAAAACATGACCTTTAAAAAGTCATCATAGAAACATAAAGGGTTGGAGACAAACTATTGATAAAATGACAAAAGTGACCCTTTAAGCCTAAAATATATAATAATAACATCTACATTTGACAAAAATACTATTTATTGGCCAATGTTAAAGGTTGAATATGGAACAATTTAATAAAAAGCTATATTTTAAAAAAAAACCTCCACGGGGAGTTTAGAGGTGTGCAGAATGAAGGTACAGTTTTTCCTTTAAATCAATAAAAAATGTATTTTGACGGGCACGACACTGGGTTTATGTTTACATCTACCAGCCACTAGAGGGCACCGTTGCAGTAAGAAGTCCGCTCGGCAAAGCGAGGCTGGGACTGTGTAAAATGGCGGACTCGACAAGTCAAGCAGCTTATTCTGAGCCCAGAGGATGTTCTAACGGTAAATAAACTTAAAGTCAAGTTCAAGTCCCAAGTTATCATCACACACTGGTGAAATTACATCTCCGCATTTGACCCATCCCCATGGTGGGGAGCAGTGAGCTGCAGCTGTGGCTGCGCTCTGGAACTATTTGGTGGTTTAACCCCCCAATCCAACCCCTTAGTGCTGAGTGTCAAGCGAGGGGGCATTGGGTCCCATTTTTTCAAGGTCTTTGGTATGACCCGACCGGAATTCGAACCCCGATCACCCTGTCCCGGGGCGGACACTCATGCCACTAGGCCACCAGAGCTGGTTATTAGTAGAAATTAGTCCTTACCCTGTACGATGTATCACTGGACATGGTGCTGGCTGGTCACTTCACGAATCAGCAGTGAACCAACACCCCGAAGGCTGGAAACATTTTGCTCTGTTGTTGCAATACCACCTCTAAACACTAGATGTTGCTATAGTGTCCGTGTTCCGTATTCAACCTTTAATATAACAAACATAATTGTATATTCCAGATCTAAGGAAGGAAATAAAATTGGCTCTTGCACCTGCATGTCTGTTGCCCTCCACTAGAGGGCATGTATAGGACCTGATTTGGCAGGTTTCTGATGAAGGCACTAATCCTGGTTGCTCTAAGGCCAGAACTGATTTGATGCCAAACTGTAATAATCTACAAAGACTTAAGCATGTTTTTCTTTCCTTACCCTGTTTGCTGTCACAGCAAAGTATTGAAGGTTCTGGAGGAAGCCCACATCAGGGTGGATGCTAGTCAGATTGTTGTGACTCAGGTCCAAGAAGCGTAACTTGCGGCAGAAGAACAGCTGGCTGGGTATCTTCTCGATCTTGTTTCTGTTCAGGTAAAGCCTTTCCATGTTGGTCAGCGTTCCGATCTGAATCGGGATGTAAGCGATCTGGTTGTACCAGAGCTTCAGGCACACGAGGCGGTGCAGGTGTTGAAAGCTGATGATCTCCTCTATTGTCTTCAGGTTGTTATCTTTCAGGTCAATCTCCTGCAGGTTGTGCAAGCTGAAGATGGAGTGTGGAATGCGTTCAAGGTCGCAGCGAACAAGCTCGAGTTCTGTCAGGTTGACCATTTTCTTAAGGCTGTTTAGCACCATCAGCTTGGTGCCCTCGTTATTGATGGAAAGCTTCTGAAGGTGCACACCCACGTCGGTCACCACCTGAGGAAGTTTGGTCAGGTTGCTTTTCAGACGCAGCACTTTGAGACTTTTGAGCTCTCTGAGACCATCGATGACAATGTAACGATTGTTCTCAGCATTCAGGTTCCCAGTTAGGTGCAGCTCACTGAGGTTCTTCAGGCTGTAGATCCACAGTGGGATCTCCTTGATGTCAGTGAACTTGATGTGGAGCGACTTAAGGTTCTCTCTCAGGAAAGCCAGAGCTGGAGCCTCGATTTTAGCGGGAGTGTGGTAGAGCCACATCTCCTTTAGGCTGGAAAGCTGAGCGATGATGGGAGGAATAGTCACGTCCGGGATTAGCTCCAGCTTGAGCACCTCTAACTCCACCAGATCGAACACTGTGTCTGGAATCCCACTGAGCATGAAGAGGTGCAGCTCCAGTTTCTCTTGGGAGTTCTTAGTGATGCGCTGCCTCAGCTTCTCCAGTGTCCACTCGTTGTTTAAGTTCAGCTGCCTCAGCTTGTTCTCGCTAACCTCTGACAGAAACACAGCAAAGCGCTTCGAGTACAGAGGATCATACTGATCTATCATGTGCAGCATGAAGGCAAAGTCATTCTTCACGTCAGGGATGTCACTATAGCTGCTTTCCTCACGGATTGACTCAAAGGAGTATCGTTTCAGGGAGCGTCTGAGCATCCAACAAAGGGTGTACATGCAGATGAGACCATAAACTACGACTAAGCTGATGTAAAAACAGGCCAAAATCTTAAAGAGAGTTGCTAATGGATGAGCACAGTAAAACATGCTATACCCCGTAAGCTTCTCAATGTTGACCGGGCACGCTACACTGAACCTGATGTACCTGACGTAATAGGCAGTGTAGCTAATTATCAGGATAAACTTTATGACTTTAATGATAGTTTGGCGTATGTAAAGTCGGTAGACTATATCTCCTTCCTCAACGTGGAGCCTGAACTTCTTGACCTTCTCAAAGAGTGCTTTGGCCTGCTCCCCTTCCTTTTTATCTAAAACACCAGTTTCAGAGCGATCCACAATGCCTTGCTCAATCCTGGACTTTGTCCGCTGGAGCATGGGCACACTGGCCTCAACGTCCTCGCTCACACTCGAGGTCTTCTTATCCATGGAGCCGTTCGTCTTCCCCAAAGGTTTAGGGTCGCTCTCCTCCACCACGGTCTCAGACAAAGCTCTCGTTGTCCACGGGGAGTCGAAGCACTTGAGGAGGATGGAGACAAAGTGCTCTAGTTTAGAACTTGTGCGAGGGAACTTGAACCAGAAGTTGCTACAGGCCAGGAAGATGAGGGTGTGGAGCAGCACCAGATAGGGGAAATACTTGGCAAACCAGTGGAGTTTGTTCTCGTAGCAGACGGCGTCTACAAAGTTATACTGATGTCGGTCCAGGTCGTTCTGAATGCCCTTGGGTTCTGGTGGATAAAGCAGTGTTATGTTGGAGATGGGCTTGGTCTCACATGACATGTTGACAACCCACTTGCAGGGTAGGCATATCATCTTGTCCTGCGTGACTTGCAGCGTCCCGCCGAACACTGCGATCATCAGCATGATGATCGAGAGGTAGTCTGTGAAAACGTCCCACCATGGCTTCAGGATTCGGTACGCCGGCTGGGTGTCGGCAAAGTACCGGAGCTCTGTGATCGGAATCATGATGGTTTATCTAAAAGTGGAGAAACAAAAAGTGAATTAGCCTGTGATATGACACAGTGTGGTTTAGGGTAACTGACTGCTGATTGTGTACTCAGTTACTCCAACAATCAAAACTGCCTTTCATTTGATACTCAAGACTGAGCTGAATTCTTCCAAGTAAGAAGTGAAACTTGTTTTTAAATTTACATTTGCACTGTGTGATGCAAAGTTGCACATGAATCTGGAAAAGGACAAAGTATGCAGCAGTGAGGATGTTGACTAAAACTGAGTAGAAAATCATGTAGCGCTGTACCATTCGTTCTCTTGCCCCAAGCAAGTCAAAAACATTTTTAAAACCTCTGCAAATTACATTAAATTATGGATGATGTTTCTGTAGAAATTTATCAGCTAAAAATAGCAAATATTAAATTCTTCATGCAGTAAAATCAAAACATGCCTGATTTCACTTTATTGGTCTTTGTGACAGCAAATATGTTTGAGGACAATAAACTAAAACTACTGAAATGTTTAAAACTAAACTTCAAACATTTCGACAAAATGCTCAACACTGGTCACTCACAACTGAACTTACTAAGCAAATGAAATGAAAGTTGGAAGCAGATGAAGTCTGGCATTCATACAAGACCAGACAGAACAAAACTTTCCAGTATTCGAATACAAACTAGATTACCAGAAATGAGAAAGACCTCACTGAAAGCAAATCAATTGCATATCCCAAACCCAAAGCATGCACTTTATGATTAGCTTCGTCACATACTTTTTGCTGATAAACCAATAATCTGAGTTAGCAAGAATGATGGAAAAAGGACAACTCTTGTCTGCTATTGGAGCCATGTTTCAGTCCATTTCTCCTAAACCTACAGGCCATAAAGGGAAATGAAACTTATTAGAATGCTGACAGTCTTTTAAAAATTAAAACACAAACTCTTAGCAATTGATTTACGTTTGAACACACGAGAAACGCGGAAGTCAAAGTAGTTTTGTTCTTTTTGTTTTCTACAACATTTGCTTGACTAGAACAGTGAATATAAACTCAAATGTAACTTCTCCTTCTTGTTCAAGTCCTTTAAGACCTGAGGGACCGACCAACACTCATAAAAAGGCACAGAATTAAAAACTTGAACTGTCTTCCTGTTCGCTCCCATTTACCTCCCTCTAAAGACGCAGCTTGAAGAATAGCTCATTAAAACATGACCACAAAAACTATTGTTATAACCAGTTTAAACCAGAAAGGCAGGAGTCCTTGTGTGGACCCTTTCTCCCTTTAAAGGTCTCGTTCACTGAGAAACTGTGTAATATTTGTTCTTTGTGTAATACGATCAGTCACTCTGCATTGCACGTGCATGGTGGCATGGTGAATGTGAAAGTTTTCTTCAACCACCGTTCTTTTAATTATTGAAATTTGATAATCAATACCTGCATTAGCCGCAGGAAGGAATCGGACGGGAAAAGAATTGGGTCAGAAAAAGTCAGTTTCTTCCATGTCACAGAGAAAATTAGAATTCACGGCCTCACCCACCTTTGCTCGTGAACACTGAAGGCTGCGTTGCTTTTCGGGCCAGGAGAGAGCAGAGCATGTCTTGGCTGGTAGAAGCTATGCATTATAGGACTGGGCGATATGGCCTAAAATCAATATCATGGTATATTGAGGAGTTCACCTTGATAACGATAAATGGACGATAACTACATGTATGCGCAAAAACAAAAGTTGTCCACTAGATGGGGCTGTCACATGTATTACGGTGAGTCACGTTGTCATGTGACTCAAGGTGGTACAGCTTCTCAAAGGGACATGAACATTGCCAACTTACACACATCTTTAAATTTTTTTATTACCAAATTTATTGACATGGGAACAACAATAACGATAGAAGTCAGAAATTTCAATAACGATTAATTTTTGATTTATTGCCCAGCCCTAATGCATTACCATTAGCAACTCAATGGTTGCTAGTGGTAATGGCAGGATGCATTCTGGTTTGTGTTATTTGTGAAAATTAAACATCAACGTTGCATTTTTTGCCTAAGGCTGAAGAGCGAACGAAGGCAGCGGAAGAGTCGTGTTGCTGTTAGCCAATCAGAGGTGATAAGTTTGAATGTCATAAATATTAACAAAGAACAGAAATCCTGTCTTTTTCCACACCCCACTCTTCTGAAAAACTTCTACTCTTTTAAACAGGAGCATGAGAGCTTTATTTCCATAGAAACAACCCACCGGGCATTCATTCATACTAGAGACCACAGCACACTTACTGAAAAGAAAAAGTAGTAAATGAGACCTTTAGGCAGCTGCAAAAATACCCTAAAATCTAATTAATTACACACTTTACAAAACATCAGGCAACACTTGTAATTTTACTATAAGACGAGAGATCATTGACACATCATCACCAGAGACTTTAGAAATCCATAGTTATACTTCACAACCCCCACGGATCCACTTTTCTTTTCTTTCACTAAACTAAAATGGCAGAAAGGCTCGAACAAAAAACCTAACAATAATCTAGACACATACTACTAACGGAGCATTTTTAAAATCTTGCCTGACGACTCACCTATTCACTGCTTTTGACTTGTTGATTTCATTGTAATGTCTTATTGCCACTATATTGCTTCCTCCCCATCTTTTATGAATATTTTCATTGTACAGCACTTTGGTAGACGTTGTTTTCATTAGTGCTTTATGAATTAGATGGATTTGGAAGTATACCTTATGTGACAATCAAACAGCTTCAACAAGCAATTCTTAAGCAAACAATCAAATGTTTTTACTTATTTTATACGAGAAGTTCTACTCTGGTTCATACAATGACTCTGCTATTGGAGCCGTGTTTCAGTCCATTTCTCCTAAACTCATCTCTAAAACAGAGTGGCCTTTGTGCAGTGGCTGATGGGGCTTTGCAGCACAGGATGAGAGATGCAGGTGAAAGCAGCCCTTACAACAGTCACGATGTTACATCCAGAGATTTATGTTTGTGTGGAAGATACCCTGAAATCAACCTAAAGATTTCTTCTTTTCATTATTGAAATTTGATAGTCAACTTCAATATTAGTAAATAAATAATGCCAAGAGGGAAAATATTCTTTACGGGCTAACTTTAGGCCCAACAGGAAATGTTTAAAGGTCTCAATCTGATAAACGATATATTTTCCTGAGAGAACCTAATTTTGACTTTATGTGTTTTTCCATCTGTGCTGAACTGGAAGCCTGCTTGTGGTGTGCATCTGCTGCACGAAAGTAGTGCAAACTTCAATCCCCGTTAACAGCAGAAGTGCTTTAGAAAATAAAGATGAATGAATGCATTCCTTACAACGTATTGAAGACGTGAACCTCTGCTATGTAAAGCACATCTGTGAATGTTTTCCATGTGACGACTTTAGAAATCTCATCCTGAGTGCTTGGAAACTACCAAAGAAAGGAGAACGACTGATTTTTGTGGAATTCAAACAGTGGTTTGGTTAAACATGAGTTTTACCATGTGTCACACACTGAGTCTAAATGAAATTATGAAAACTATGAGACAAACTATGAGAAAGCATTTTTATAATCTGCAGACTTCCTTGAAATGGATGAGAATATTTTTTATCAACTTGTACTCCTACACCTATTAGCATTAGCTTCTGATCGAAAACAGACGGTGAAACTCTAGGATTTGAAAAATCCTGACGGATCTACGTCACACTGTCACTTAGCGTTTATGGACTCACCCACCTTGACTTGCAGCGGGGAAGGCTGTTGTTGGTTTAGCGTTCAGGAAACAGCAGAGAACGTATGCGTCTCTAGCTGACGGAGAAGTATAAAGGCTGAATTATACTTCTTCGTGAGCTCCGTGGGCTAGAGACGCATACGCGTTGACGGAGACGTTTTATGTTTATACTCCTTCATTGGCCGGGACAGCAGAGGGCGTAGCACTTTACTGGAGTATGCTGCTGCCAAAAAGCCACGTATCCGGTCTACGATAGTGTATGTACTACTGTGTTTACATTGTTTTAATGTATTTAAGAGAGTTTTTAACACAGACGAATTTGTCCCTCATTATCCTCCACCTCTTCATGCGGTCGGCACCTCTAAACCCACGTTTCTCATCATTTCCGTCCACGAATAAAACGCTTGCTGCGTATCTTTGTACTCCTTCAGTCACGGGTGAATAAACTTTCATATTTTCGAACTTTTTCCGCGAGGCGTTCTTCAATCTGCTCCGTGTCTGCCGCTAAATATCTTCAGCTCTCTTTATTTATTGAGTCGGCAATGGCGGTACTGTTGACGTATTTCAAGGAAGCGGCATCCTGACCAATCGCAAGCTTGCGCTCTTCGTGGCTCTCGACGGACAGTTATTTTTGGGGAAGTTATGGGTATCAGCTCAACTGAGCCATTGACATGCCGATGAAGTCGGCTTCCTACCGCATTATCTGGGTGCTTCAGCACGATTACAACCAGTTTGCCTTCAGCCAGACTAACGCGTTTACATGCATTTAAATAAAAACGTCAATCTATTTTAGGACAATAGTTTGATTTTCTCATGCACATGTAAATGCACTAACTGTGAACATCACATATTTAGAAGAAGAAACAATCTTTTATACAGCACCTCTCAAGACAAAAATCATGAGGCACTTCACAAGAACAAAAAGTAAAATTAAAATTAAAATTTTTTTTAAAAAATCAAAAAAGGGAAAAGTAAAAATTGTGATAAAAAAGGATGTGAAAAAAGGCAAAAGGAAAATGAATAAGAAAAAGGTAATCAGTATCAGGGTAATTCAGACTGTTGTTTTCCCCAAACAAGCCCCCACTTCCCAAGCAGAATTAGGTAACACGCCCTTCAGTCACCACCAGCTTAATAAATTTGCTATTTGTTCTTCTGGCCTGGAAGTCCAGCTCCACGAGGCGGCAGCAAGTTAATATAAAAACCAAACACATCAAATATGTTTCTGCTTTCACTCAAACTGTGAGTTTTACTAAACCAGACACTCTGCATGTGACTGTCATTATATTTCTCAGGCTGCTGCATAAAGGAACTCTAAATAAACAAGATAAGTGTGTACTGAAATAGCTCAGTGATACCAAAAAAGATAAAGGGCTCACAAGATGATCCAACATCATTCTTGACTGGGTGTCTTTCCTAAACAGAGTTATCTCTCTTCTGTCTTGGGAATGACTCAAGCAGCCACGCCAGAGTTTTAACCAGGCCTAACTGGTTCTTAGTGACAAAAATCCACTTTTCTCATAGTCAAGAGATATGATCACAATCAGACTGAAACAACTCACAAAAGACCTATAAAATGAGTTTATCTAATTAAATTTGAAATAAAACAATGATACAGTAACAACCTGACTCATCAGAATTATGTCTTACTAGGCAGAAATGAAAATGTCTGGCACTGACATAATCCTTTTAATTTATATAATTTAGTCAACATGTTTCAGTATAACTTGTTCATTTTTAGGATAAACATTTTCTGCAAAGTCAAATTATGAGGCAGCCAAAAATAAAACATTCATTATAACTAAAATTTCTATAATCTAACGATAATATAAAAACATGGTTTACATTAAATATATTTTATGATTGTTTAAGTCAACGCCAACATCAAAAGATCTTATCTAGTTAATAAAGTTAATAATACTGAAACTATTACCTTAAATTAACCCAGGATTAATACACTTTATAATAATCCAAGTTAGATAGATAAAGCGTGTAATCTAATCCTAACGGGCCCTTTGTTTTTATTATTTTAGGTGGTGTAATGCAGAGAATCAGCCCATCGAGCAGGCGCGAACCGGACCGGACGGGAAAGATCCCAAAACCACACTAACTACCGCGCTGCGGCAGTGAAAACACTCCCCGGTTACAAACGCTCAGAATTACGACAAAAACTTACGTGTTTTTTTAAAACTGGTGCCTCTCTCCTTCTCCACACACGAGTGAAACATTTCTCAGATGGCTCACAACGACTGGAGCACCAGGCCGGAGCGTCCGGAGAGAAAAGAAGAAACAGGCAGGAGTCCGGAGGAGGCGCTGCCGTTGTGGAACAAAACAGGCGGAAGTGGTAAAGCATCGGTACTTTCAAAATAAAATCACGGGATAATTCAGAATGCTAAGTAGGGAATTATTTTATGACCCAGATGTTATTTGCATTTCTTTCTAGTGAGCTGAGATTCGTTTTAATTATAACTAAGCCTAAAAATGAGTCTACTTTCAAGAGAAAATTAGAAACTTTCTTATTCCCACATTTCTAAGAATAGAACAGAGAATTTCTCTATTGTTTTTCAGTGAGAAAATGTAGGTGTAACAGCAGCAAAGAAGATTCATAAGAAGAATAAAAGGCTGTAGAGTGAATAAGAAATATATACGTAAAAGATATAAACAATGGAATTGACCGCATTTTAAAATAATAATAGAGCAGACTGTTTACTGAGAGCTGAGAACATGAATGGAAAACTGTGCAAATGAGCTACGAATGAATGAATAACAACATAAACAAAAGGCAGCAGGCATGCAAAACTGTTCATTGGGTTTGTTGTTCCTTAAATGATTGTGCACACTAGGGTGCATAAATGCATTGTGATGACATATTATTTTTACTCCAATGTGAATTGTTAATCTTACACAATATTATATCATGAATGATATGGAACAGCCCTAATATACATGTGCAAGTTTATTTGTATCGATTCTTCTTGTCTAATTTACTGCTATCCTACTTTTGTATAATTCACATTAAATAAAACACAAAAATACATTAAATATAAGATAATTGTGATATTATGTACAAATGTTAAGGGTGCTGAAAGTGATTATACTAAACAAAGGTTCTTTTACACATTTTAACACAAACTGTTTATTGTTTTAATGACTACCAGCTATAATTTCCTATAGTTTTTCTTAAATTCCTGCATAAACTTTTCCCCTAATCTCATTAATGAAACAAACAGAACAACAATAAGACTTGTGCATTGACCAAGATCACACAGCATTTTTATTTTAAGTTGCAGAATCATGGTGTCTTATGGTTGCCTGGTTTTTGTAATCTGAAACTAACTGAATAATGTTGCAATTAAAGTCTCATGATTCTATTTATGGTGACACAAGACCAGGAAACAGGCTGGATTCAGGAAGTGTTTAGTTTTTTTGAATAGAACACAACATGCACCACTTGTTCAACCAAGTTTATGTCTAACTATGAATGTGTAGCATTCACTCTTTATGGTTTAGTCTATTTCTGAACATACTTGACTGGTGTTACATTACACAGGCTCAGTGTAGAGAAGTCTTTTACAACCGTGCGACTCGAAATACATATGTTGCAACAAAAATCTCTGCACTTGTTGTCTCTGTACCAAAAGCTTGCATATAAACAGATAAATAAAAGAGAAACTTTGGCAAATAAAAAGAAAACAACATTCTCGTTCCAGCAGGCTTCCTCCACCACTACTTAATATTTATTGATGTGTTACAGTTACATCATTTTTGTGCTACTTCACAAGTTATAAATATGTAACCTTTCTATCCAAATCTTCCATTTTATTTTCCTTTTTCACAGCAAAGCATTAATAAATTTGCCAAAAACACCAAGTTTACTCAAATTAAAGGTTTGGTGTTAGAATCCTCAGAGTTTCAGGTGGACTAAATGCATCAAAACAAACTCTTTTAGACATTTTAGAGCAGAAACGCCAACTTCAGTCACCTCCAACTAAATAAAAATTCTTATTTATTCTGATGGTTTTTAATTTCAGCGATATACATACCTGCAATAGATCTGGACGTAACCAGCGTAAACTTTCTGCATATAGACTTGTTCCTAAGTTTAAATAGATTCCATTTCTCAGCAGATGATCAGCAAAACTGAACATTTTAAGCTCAATTATAAAAAAATGAGTTGTTTGATCTCATTTTTCTCACTTTACATGTCTCAGAGTAGTTTGGTTGATCTGACTCAGAGGTGATATCTGTTTGCCACCCTCTGGTGGTTAAAAGAAACTACCTAGGTTTCTAACTCAGTTTCTGTTCTTGTCCTTTTATTTCTGTTTCTCAGGTCTTCTTTTGTCTTTTTTTAACAAATCTAGGAGGGTGTTGCATCACATTCAGCTCTCCTGTATCTTTGCCAAAGTTTGTTTAATATTTCCCATTTATTCTAAAACTAAACTTGATATAAAAGGGCAAATTTTACATGAGTCATGACAAGAAAAAGTAAATGAAAAAATACTGTTTTATAAGGAAACCAACTAAAAATTAAACTTTTATGTAAACGTGAAACAAAACTGTATTTAAATAAATTTAAATACTAAGTGAATTTTCCTAAAATGTCTAAAAGAAACTTGAAAAGAATCAGAAACAAGAAAAAAGTGTTTGCTGAAATGAAAATAACTTCCCGTGGATTGAACAAACAGATGATCATCAAAGTGGCGGTCATTTAAAAGCAACCTTTTGTGTTTTTAATCTCCATATAATTTGGACATGAGTTTTATTTTGAAATTACCGGCGTGTGCGTCATCAAAGCGCGTCTGTATTTTCGTTAATGAAACTGCAACTTTTTGCTGTAAAACGCTATTCTGTTATCGTAAAAGCGCCAACTATCATGTTACTTTTAAAAAGTTGCCTTACTTTTACTACATTTTCAAGTAAGAGACTTCCGGTCAGCCTGTTGTCGCGATGTTATTACCGTGGGTTTAACGTGTCCAGACATGGTGCTGCTACTGGGACAGGACAGCTCTCCTTTCATCGCTTCTTACCTGCTCACAGGTTTGCAGCTCATCTCGGCTGTTTCAGAGGACTCTCATCTCCACCTCCTGACAGAGAAGATGCTGTTGGAAAGATCCAGTCAACACATTACCATCTGATTTACACATGCAAGGTTACAGAAGTAGTTTTGTTTTGGTCCTTTTTAAAAATGTATTTTGTTTTTATATGTTACCTTTTTAGTCTTATATGACTAAACTTGTATCCGAGTCTTTAGAAGAACGATGTGTTATGTTTGCAGGTTTGCTCCACCAGATCAACGCAGAAGATCTCTAAAGTGGCTTACCACAAAGGTGTGGTGATAGTGACATGTCCAGGATGCAGGAATCATCACATCATCGCTGATAACCTGAGCTGGTTCTCAGACCTGGAGGGGAAGAGGTTGGTGGTTCAGATTCATTCATCCAGACATTTTCCAATGTGGAGCTTAGTTTAGAACTTATAGAAAACAATCCTCTATGTTAGACATATTCAGTGGGTTTCTTTAACCTCTCTGCTATTCTAGGTTTTATTTACTCCAATTGTTTTGAGGCAAAACAATACATTTTTAGGTTATTATACTACGTGTATTTAAAAAAATTAAACAATACAACAAAATGTCATGAATTAAGCTTTTTCTTTAGGTGAATTGATTCTGTGTTTATTTTAAATGCAGATCAGTTTTGACAGTTTGAACATTCTTATCATGTGTGATTATTTTTGCTTTATTTCCACTAAAAGTAAATTATGAGTTTCTTATTTTTTATACTAACTGAACGTACAAACATTTATCAACAGAGACAGGAGGGACACAATGATTCAAGGCTTGAAATTGTTGCAAAATGCTTGTGTTTTAATGTGGTATTTTCAAGGATTTGAAAGTGTTTACATTCTGGTTACAGCACATTAACATTTACTTATGAGACAAATAAGTGAAAATAACTTGAGCACATTTGTACTGTTCATTAAGTTTTTGGAGTATCTTGAATGCTGATCTTGAAACTGATTGAAAAATGGCAAACATGTTAGAATCAGGGGTGTTGCTATGGCGGGGCCTGGCAGGGCCTGGGCCCATTCACTGTGTACCAGGGCCAACCTTATCAAATGGCTTCCTTAAAAAAATGATGTGTACATTTGTTTTATTTTTGAGGGGTGACATTTTAGGTCATCATAAAATGGAATGAAACAGAATCAATTTTAACATAAAAGTATTCCTTGACGTTTATAGACATATGACATTTATTTGGCCCACCCATTTTTTATCAGGCCCGGCTGAAAAGCAGTTTCTGGCTATGCTGCTGTTTAGAATGTTGGATCTTGATCTAAGAATTTTCTGAGTGACCTAATAATACAATTGTCTTTTTTATTATTTTACTAGAAACAAGCATCTTTTCTTTTAGGCCTTATACAGATTTTGAGAGCACAAGCTAAAAAGAGACATTAGAATCTCAGATTTGTCATCAGTTGTCCTTTCAATAGCTCACGCTGTGCTGCTTTCTGTTTCAGAAACATTGAGGAAATTCTTGCTGCCAAAGGAGAGACAGTGAGGAGGGTGGGAGAGAGCTCTGCTGTGGAGATAGTGGTGGATGAATCCAGCACGGACCAGACTCAGCAAGCTGATGACACCAAAAAGAAAGACAATGACCCAGGAAACCAATAATGATGTGTTTTTACAGTACATGCACTTTTTACTATGTTTATATTAAATTTCATAATAAATAATATTTTCATTTTCTTTTGGTTTGGTTTATTGAGCATGCAGGGAGTGAAGTAAAAAGAAATAATAAAAGAAGGGCTGGAAATTAAATGCTTGGTTGCAATTGAAACTTAAAAAAACAAACTAGATTTATGTTTTATTTTTAATTACTATATCTGTCATTCAGGAAGCACATTCAAGTGAATAAACCTTACACAGGTATTAGTATCTCAGGTCGACTGAGCCTCTAAGGGAGAGAGAAAAAAGCACGAAAAACTTTTTCTTTCTTCTTTTTTGCAATGTCCCTTTAGGGGCTCAGCAGACCCTACAGGGCCACCGTACCCTACTTTAAATATTTTCCAACGCCACAATAAAATATATCCGAACTGAATAGTTAGTCATTTATCTCACATTAAACTAGTAGTTCATCGTTAAAATATACATAGATAAAAATGTGTCAATAAAGTAATTATTTGATCAGTTTTTTGTTCTCGCGAGAACAAAGCTTTTGCTGCGCTACCTGTTATCCGTGTTAGCACCCCGTTAGCTAGCCAGATTTCTGTGGTCTTTAACATCATTCTGACCACCATGAGTGCTTCTGGGGTCACCGATGAGTCAGAAAAATCAAGACATCGTCCTTTTTTGATCGGGGTTAGCGGAGGAACGGCCAGCGGAAAGGTTTTTCATGTTAAACTCATTACGAACGTAGAACAATTAGCTCATTTGTGGCTGGCTTGCATCGCCAACATCAACAATAACCAAACTGTCAATATCAAGCTTACTTTTCTTGGGGGGGGATTTTTAGTATGTTACTTAATACACACAAAGTTGATTTAATGCACCTGAAATTTATACGTTTCTACCTGCTCTACAGGTCAAAAGAAATATTAAATGAAATTTTAAATAAGTAAATTTAGTGGTTTTATTTTGGTTGCATCATTACAACTTTATATAATCCCATCTATTCCGCTTCTAACTAAAATATATTGGGTTATTTTTTTCTCATTCAGTTGTCTCACGTTACTTTTAAATCGTGACAACAATTTATTTGTCAGTCAACAGTTTGTGCCAAGATCATGGAGCTCCTTGGCTAAAACAAAGTGGACCACCGCCAGAGGAAGGTGGCCATCATCAGCCAGGACAGCTTCTACAAGGTGCTGACCCCAGATCAGAAGGCCAAAGCGCTGAAAGGCCAGTACAACTTTGATCACCCAGGTAAGTAAAACCAGGCTAGACTGTGTTTCCTTCATCCACACGACCATATACAGCTTCAGTGTTTTTAAAATGCAAGACTGAAAATTGTACAAAAAACAAAAAGAAAAACAGGAAAAAATGAGTTGTTGGTTAATACAAATTTAAATACCTTGTACCTGGAATCCAAAATTGGTTAATTAAAATCTAACAGGTTTGTGATTGGATTTTCTTACCCTGAAGTGTTTCTGTTTAGGATGTTTTGACATGAATGAATGTGGGATGCTTCTGAGAGCCCCACTATGGCTCACCATCTTGGAGAAAAATCCAAGATTTAATTAGTGGAAAAACTCCATTTTGTTTTTATTTTTAAGTTTTAAGTTAAGGGGAAAAAAACTTTTGAGAAAAAAAAGAGTATGCATATTTTTTTCCCTTTGGAATGTTGACATTTGTGGAAAATGATGCAAAAAAGCATAAACAGATCTAAAAATATTTCCAGTACTTTAATTCCATAAAAAATCTGAAAAACCAATTAAACCTGAATTTATATTATATTTATATTTAAAAACATTGTTTTTCACCATTGTGAGCCAACGTTATTAAGAGTTTAATTTGTTTATCTACTGAAATCCAGTAATTCTGATCAAGATTTGCTGTTGTGCTGAAGTTCGTTGTCCCCTTGTCTGATCGAGTCCAGCTTCAGCTGTCCGGGAGATGGCCTTGTTGTGTTTTTTGTTTGTTTTGTTGTTTCTGATCTTGGGGTGAACTTGCTGTGAAATTTACATCTGGTACATTTTCCATTTTGGTGTGCTCCAAATAGTCTAGAGACTTAATTGTTACCCGTTCCAGATTCACAAAGTCATCGCTGATGTCTTTCCTTCCTGGAAAACGAACCAACAGCCCAAACATTAGCGTCCACTGGCGAGCAATTATCAACTTTATTAGCAACATCTGGACAATCTATATCCTACAAATTCATGTAGGTTCTGTGAAAAGTGAAAAATGGCAGCTGGAATTCTCTTGTTACTTGAAGATGTTTGATCTTCTAAAAGGCTTCTTCAGTTCTGAGTATGGGTTTGGAACGATAAAGCAGATTAAATGTCATCAAGCATCAAGTCAAGTCCAGTTCTCTTTTTTACTCAGGATTGCCATGTGAGGACTTTAATATATCCTGGATAAATTAAACCTTAATTGTACTTCTTTCCATAAGTCAAGCCTCTCTGGTCTACGTACAGGATGCATCTACTGAATTATTGATGAACATCTATTCCACCTTTATGTCTTGCAGAGGCATTTGATAATGAATTAATGTACAAAACCTTGAAGGACGTAGCGGAAGGGAACGTGGTTGAAGTACCAACATACGATTTTGTCACCCACTCCAGGTAGGAAACCAAAAATCTAGAACATCACCAGTCCTTTTTTTCTGTGTGTGTTCTGAGAGCTCTTGCTGTGTTCCCAGGTTGGAGGACAGGATCACGTTTTACCCAGCTGACGTGGTCCTTTTCGAGGGGATCCTCGTTTTCTACCCACAGAAAGTGCGAGAGATGTTTCACATGAAGCTGTTTGTGGACACGGATTCAGACGTCAGACTTTCTCGCAGAGGTACTCGAGTCTCCATAATGACAAAGAAAAATAAAAGTTCAGATTTTGTTTCAGTTGAGTAAAACTTTGACCTAATTTCTTAACAGTCCTGCGAGATATGAGCAGAGGGAGAGACCTGGATCAGATTCTTAATCAGTACACGACCTTCGTGAAGCCGGCTTTTGAGGAGTTTTGTTTGCCTGTGAGCATGACGGCCATCACTGATGATGCATTCACTTTATTCTTGTAACTTTTCTCCATTTTTAAAACATTTTTCTTCTTTTAGACGAAGAAGTATGCAGATGTCATCATTCCAAGGGGAGTTGATAATATGGGTGCGTAATCTTAAAAGGAGAAAATAATCAATAATTTCAGGATCTGCAATGATTTTAAGCCATACTATGCAACTTTTTCATATTTTTAAATCATGTTCTTGAGCCAGTATTAACTAAAATGACCCTTTACAGGGTTAAAAATGTCACTCGGACCCCCATCGCCCTCTGTGGACAGAATATAGCACTTGCAACTTCAGAGTGGCGGTCCGGTCCCTGTTGAACTTAGAAATAATGGAACTGACATGCCTGGTGCTGCAGTCTGCTTCCTGCATGTTTCCTGCATGTTTTAGATCATGAACACAGCTGATTTGTTTGATTTAGTGATGAACCGCTCCTGTAGACACTAATGAAGGCTGAGGAGACATTTCAGCTGTTAGATTAAGGTGTTAAAAAGACGAACGCAGTGAGGAGATAAGTTTCACTTTTGTTTCTACTAAACGGACACTAGGGGTGCTAAAAACAAGCCAAAACTGCCAAGTGTGCCTTTAATTAAATTCGTCATCTCATCTCTCACCAGTGGCCATCAACCTCATCGTGCAGCACATCCAAGACATTCTGAATGGCGACATTTGCAAATGGCAGCGTGGCTCTACGAACGGGCAAGGCTTCAAACGGGGGGTGTCTGAGCTGAGCGACCTGCAAAACAGATCCACTAACCCGCCAGTAAAGGGGGTCCTGCTGGAGCCCAGTAGCCGGCCTCACTGAGACAGTCTGGAAGTGTGTGTGTGTGTCAATGTAAAATCTGATTTGCTACTGTTGTGTGCTGGATAGCTCAGAAATTGTATCAATCTCTGTAGTTTTAAAACAACCTCTTATTATTTATAATGTAGCCAGTATTTAGAAGGTTTCTTTTTAAACAAGTCTTCAATTTCAATTTCTTTAAGTAATTAAAACGTCACGTCAATAGGATTTAACATTTTAACACTTTTGCACTTTCTAGTGACGGAATGAAACTATCCGTGCTTCTTTGCAAACAATGTATGTAAATGATATTGCTTAATGTGTTTTCCTGTCACATTTTGTACTAATTAAGTCCTTATGGATGTTTGAGGCAATAAGCTAGATTGATACTGAGCAACTATTTTCTGCTGAGTCTGTCTTAAAGGTGCATGAAGTAAGGAAGATATCCGGTGGTCAGATTTGGGTACTGCAGTCCATGTTTCAAAACAAACGAGTCCACTCTGAGCAACTGTAATAAGATTTTTTTTTTCTAACCCACCGTTAGCATTGTTAGCTCAACGCTAGCATCTAGCTTTCTTTACCCGACAGAGTAAAACAAAGATGGCTTCTTAGGGGTACAAGAAATAACTTCTCCCTATTCTGTTCACAACGCTGCTGCTTTTGCCGGCTGGTGTTGAATTATAAACACCGGCGCAGACTTGGCAACCCCACGGGGTTTTACATATCGTTAAAAAAGACAACGTCCCTCTTCGGCCTGACTACCCACCAGAGAAGGAAATCTGTTTCAGTGAAAACTTTCTTCCAACATGATTGAGATGTTAGCCCGTTTTATGATTATTTCACTGTAAAATTCTTACTTAGTGCACCTTTAACTTATTTAAAAAATTTCACTCATTGTACATGTACATCAAACTGAAATTCAGAATGGAATAATAACGTGTCATTTGAGGAAAAATGAAGCTTCTTCAAACAAGGTACTTAAAAAAACGAGCCATTTGTTTTATTGGGCGTTTGAGAGCACAGTGTGATGTGTTGAACGTTATCCCCAAATGGGAATTGGATGAGTAACTACAGCACATGTTGGAATGACAAACACACAAGCCTCTGAGGACTCCAATCACACACACACACACGCTCTGACACACACGTGGTTTGGGACGATGATTGTGATTGCCTGATGTTTTCTCTACACGTGGACACCTCACTCAATTCAGAATGACGTACATAGATCACAGCATCTTTAGTAATTCCTCTTTTTGTGTTTTTGCGTTGCCTTTTTTTTTTAGTGCACATACATATGGCACTTGGGAGAAGCTAAGCTCTTCTCATAAGCATAAACGTCCTTTTTAAGAACAAAAGGAGCACTGTATATAATACATGTCATAACCATACATGATTCTTACACAAAAACGTTTCAAAACAAACTCGTAAATTCCAGTCCGTGGTGGTCATCGTCCTCTCTTCAAGTTGGGTTTTTCCCCCCGATGCTTGCAGCAGATTCTGCAGCCTGCAGCACGTCTCAGTTCGCGGCAGGTCACTGCTGATTGAGGGGAACTCGTAAGTCCAGGAGAAGGTTGAAGACGACCAGCAAAATGGCACATACATAAGGGAGAGGGGCGAAAGGGAACTGGGAGGAAAAGAAATGGACCATTCAGCTTATTGTGTCTCACACACACACACACACACACACACACACACACACACACACACACACACAGAGCTCCACTCTAACACAGAGAGTCCAGGGAGCAGACTTTGGTCATTTCCGTACTGTCTCCCTGTCCGCTCTGATTCCTTTCTTCTCATCAGCACCGGGTTGTCTTCCCTGGTTTCACGCAGCCTTCTTAATCTCTCCCCGTCTCCGTGAAGGAGCCACATTAATCCCAGTTAGAATCTCCCAGAGTGGTAGGGCTCTTTGTAAACCTCAGTGACGCTTCAGTCGTTTGTTCAGAGTTCCCCACAACCAGTCTCCCGTTAGCTTCTATTTGTCTTTCTCTCAAGTTTGTAGTGAAGTAGAGTTAGTGTCGTGAAGCACAGTTGGAGGTCAGAGTCTGAGGCCCGCGCGGGCTCCTAGGTCTTCTCCTCGCGGTCTGTCTTGCGCCTGGTGATGTTCCGAGGCTTAATTTTGAGCGAGAGCTCCCACAGGGCCTCCTCGGCTAGGTGGTCGCTGAAGTCGTTGAAGAAGGAGATGATGTCTTCGTTGCGTTTCAGCTCATAATGCCTAAAAAAGACCAAGAAACAATAGTTTGAAGCATGTAGAAATGGTCAAACGCCTGATGTGGAAGTGATATTTTACACATATAAAAAGTAGATTGTTTTTGCAAATTTTGGCACAAGTTTTAAAATTCTTTGCACCAAAATCTTTCTGGAGGTCTTACACTTGCTGAAAGCGCCGCATGCTGTCCAGAATGTTGAACTGCTGCCAGCGTTTGGAGAAGTTGACCTTCCCATCAATGAGGTCAGGGTTCCCCAGGTGCACAAAGGTCAAGTCCTGCAGAATGAGACCTCTGCAATGACAGGCAAAATAAATTGAGATCATACTTGAGCAGCAGACCGCTAATAGTCCAAACAGACAGATTTACTCACAGGTACGGGATGCACGGAGGCTCCACCTCAGCCAGAGCAGCTCTGTACGCTCTGAAGGATGAAGAGCTGTCAATCAGCGTGCAATACTCCTCCAATCCCTTCAAAAAAACAAAAAAACCCCAAATGTTACAGAAGGTAACCAGCATGAAAGTATTACAGCTGCTTCTCCTGAGCAGAGTCCCCTCACCTCCGAGGTCTGCTTCTGCCACTCCAATCTCCGGATGGGGGCCGAGTCCAGGGCGGACAGTATTGCCAAATAGGAGTTAAAATTATTCAACTTTCTTAAGTGCTGCAATAAAGTAAAAGAAATCAATGTTAAATGCAATAAAAATGACACGAGTGTGTTAAAAAAAATGAAGCTACTTTACCTTCATTATCTTAATGAACTTGAGAAGCAGCTTCTCTCTGTCTTGGGCTTTTTCCTGCTGAATGATCAAAGATCGGACCCTGTTGGAGAAACAGAAGAAGGCGTCAGCGTTTCTGAAGTTCCAGTAAAAAGGAAGAGGACAATGAGTTAAGCGTTTAATCATGACTGGTGAGTTTTGCTCTGACCAATAGCTCATGTTATTAAAGTGCTCTGTGAACTGAGTCAGGTTCGGACTCTTCTCCTCATTCTGCTCCTTCGCCCAAAGCAGAACCTCTGGAATCTAAACAAGAGAAGAAGAGTTAAGTGAAAATTTAGTTTCAGAAGAGTTCAGTGTTAAAAATCAGCTCACGAGAGAGGGGTGGGGGGTGTTACAGTACCTCAATTTTGTAGAACAGCTCAGCGTCAAGAAGAGTGAGCTGATCAGCGATCTCATGACTGCGGAAGTCATGGAGCGTTCCAGGTCTGTTAAAACACAAACATTCAGCTTCAGGTATTCTCTCTGGATTTGCTATGGAACGAGAAATAATTCCAGTATGATTTGGAAATTCCTCATAATGTAACAAAACTGCATTTTCAGCTGTTTTATTTCACATTTTCTTCTTTATAAATCCATCTAGATGATGTAATTCATGGTCTGTCCACCAGGTGGCCCTAAACTGATGCCTCTCACTTTTAAATCCTGATTTTCTGAATTTTTAACATATTTTACATGCCATTCTTCTGGCCTATTTAAATTGGACTGACTTAATTTTTTGCAACATTTTAATCTTTTGGTGCCCGTTTGTATCTGCACTTTTATTCTTTTCTACTTCTATAAACTCCAATTAAAGCAGAAGCAAAATAAATGTTCATGCAGTTTCCACTGAAACCACAAACGTAAACACGGTCCTACACCATGTCTTATTTATCTAGTTTTGTGTCTGTTCTGCAAAGACACAGCTTCAGAGGCCCTCGTTCGGACCCCTGCAGTACCTTGCAGAGACCCCCCGGGCAGCGAGGGGCTTGAGGGAGTTGGTGTAACGCAGCAGCTTCTTCTGCTCCACCTTGTCCAGGATGTTCTTGCGGAGCACACGAGCGAGGCTGAGCTCGCCGCTGCACACCAGTGTGAACACCAGGTCCATGAGCTGTTTCAAGATGTCCTCCGTCAGCTCAACCAGACTGCAGAACAGAGGAGGACAATGAAAAATGAAGCATCTGGTGAAACTTTAAGAGAAGTGTAATTTCTGACTGAATAAGACAAGTTTACAGAAATTTTGGAAAGTTTAGACAGCTCAACAGTTACAGTACATGAGATGATCACACCAAGTTAATCAATCTTATGAAATCTGTAAAGTTTATAAAAGGAGACATATTTTTTCTCTTAAGTTATAATAGTTCTATAGTCAATACAAAACATGTTTATGAAGTACTTTGCACTAAACCCTCCTCATATTAAGCTATTTCAGGAGTTTTGTTCTTGACATTTTCAGTACCTTCCAGAATGAGTTGTTTCAGGGCTCTGTCACTTTAAGAAAACAAGCTGTTGCTGGCCACGCCCACCCACCACTCCCACTCAGGCTGCTATAAGCTGAGAAGCTCTGATATCTTGAAGGGGCTCAGAGGTGAGAGGTGGTTCTACTCTAATGTCCCTGTTTGTGACATCACAAACGGTGACTTTTTGAAAACAGCTTGCTTTAGGCATGTAGATCTTAAAACACTGATAGAGAACAAATGGACAGTTTTTTCATGTTTGGAGTGTTTATAGAGGTAGTGCCCCCTCCTCAATAAATCATATTCATGTTCACACAAAACAAACATTCATCTGCTTTAATTGAGACACAAACGTAAAAGCCAATAAATATATTTATAATTACTGAGCAAATAAATAATCATTTAAATAAATTTCACTGAGGCTCACCATTATATATATATATATATATATATATATATATATATATATATATATATATATATAAAGATTAATAGTTTTGTAGATGATTTTGTTAAGACCACAACAGGTGAAATACTCTAAAATGCAAAGCAAAACAATTTGAAACATTAATTGAAATATTGTCTTCTGTCTAAAATATTTCTCAAATTTGAGGTAAATGTGTTGGACGTGTATTGTTTTTTAATGGAAAAGACTAAAGGAGCATGCAATGCATCGCCACAGGCTAAACACTCCCAGAGTTACCACAAGGACCAAATTGGTCCACCCCAATATCTCCCACTGGCCCCCCAATGAAATGTTTCTAGGGGCGCCACTGCGAACAAGACCAAACAAGTCAGTGGTACTCACCAGAGCTCATCCACGACACGAACCAGCACAAAGAAGGTGTTCTTGCTGACTCGCTTCTTGTTGGTGTCCGGACTGTGACAGAAGGTGGTATACGTGCTTTTGTGGTCAAGGATGATCTTCAGATTTATGGGTGTATTTATTATTTCATCACAACAAAAACTCAGGGACGTGCTACTGCAGGATTCTGGTTTCTCCCTCAGCTTCCTCTCTTCATGTAAGCCACATCCATCCTTACACAGCAGCCATTATCACTAGTTACTGAAGTGTTTTAGAAAAACTCGGCTTTTTAGAAATGATTCTGCTCATGATGATTTCAATTCTCTGATGAGCTGTTTAGAATTTAACGTTTGATGAAGTAATTAAGAAACAAAATCAAGAATAATTCAGCTACGATCTTTCTCTGCTATGGAAAATTCGAAAATACATTTTGTTAACAGACAAACCCGACAGTTAGCTAAGAAAACAAAAGCACAAAACATTTTCAGCTTCATCTTCGACTGACGATCATTGAAGGATCCAGAACAAAGAGAGTCTTGGTAAATAAGGATTCCTGCTGGAAAAACTTCCATCTGCCGAGTGATTTATAAAGGATATCTGTAGTGTAGCTTCTTAATGAGGTCCTCTGGGGTTATAAAAGTCCTATATGTAGTCAGAAAGGCTTCACAGTACAAAACCAGATCTGTCGGGTTAAAACAGAAAAAAGAGGTCGTATGAGAAGACTGACATGCTGCAAACAACAAACATACTGAGGCCATTTCAAATTTTACTCAGAGGACATAAAAACAAATAATTCCCAGACCAGTCAGCTAGGAAAGCAGATGTTCCAGTGACACAGCAGCCCAGTGACACACTCCTGTTTTTAACGTCGTACCTTTGCGGTCTGTTTCTGTAGCGTGGACTAATAGGATGTCTCCCGACCCGGCACGAACATCAGGACCATCGTCATTCTGGGGGAAATCACACAAATGAATGAGGGGATGAGGAAATCCAGCACATGAAAAACATACCAAAAAACATGCAGCGTGCACATCTCCTCGTCTTCTCTCCACTAACTCTCACTGTCCTGCACCAGCTCCTCAGATGACGAAGGAAAAGTCAGACTTGTGCAGAACATAAAAAAGGAAAAAAAAACACCTCCACTGCATTATGTTTTCTATATCACCTCTTAAATCTAACCACATCTTTTCTCCTCCTGATCTCCTCCTGTATCTTTTAGTAAATCACCGCTGTCACATTGCCACTAACCTTGCAGAGAGGCGTGCAGCATTTTCACATATCTGTATACTAGACTGCACCACAGGAAAAAAAAGAGGAGGAGGAGGAGGCTGCACTGAAGGAGGAGGACGTTTATCAGTTTTAGTTCTGCAGTTACAGAGATTTAACTCCAGAGGGCAGCACTGGCTGTCAGTGATCAATCCAGGCTCTGATTTCACATCTGAGTGACTCACAGTGACCTTTACCCTGAATTAGACAGAAATGGGCTTTTTATGCTGGTTTTTAAATAACAACAAAGTTGACTTACTTCTTGCTTTAGTGTTATCCTGCTCATAATCTCCTTGTGGTCTATAAGGGAAAGCTCGTCCACATCTTCCTCATCGCTCCGGGTCACTTCTGCTGGCTTCTGCCTCCTGAAACGTGTGATCGACCCTCGTTAACACAGACACACTCACGCCCAGCTGAGTCATCAATAACTGAATAACTCACTTTGACACTCACACAGGAAAAGGTACTTCAAGGATATTACGCATTAAGACAATAAAAATGACAAAACACTGATGTCATGTACACGTAGCCGGGTTTTAGTGAAGCTGAATATCCTCCCCCGCCCATCTGGGAAAGATGCTCCACATCACCTCATTTTCAGCACTGTGAAGCACATTACTGGGCATGCCAAGCCTGTAGGTGGCAGTAGTTCCACAGATCATCGGCAATGTGGAATTGGGAGCCTAAGTCACGCCCATCTACTTCTGGACCACGGGCCGAATAAAAAAAAAAGAATGCAAGTCAATGGGGCTATAATCTATTTTCTATTCCAGTTTGATATGTGCCATGGATTTCACAAATGATGTCCGTGAATTTTAAAAACGCATTTTGATGCCAAGAAAGCGCTTATTTTCAAACAGCGGCAAAAGTTATTTGAGGGTTTGGTGTGAAAAGACCTGTAGGACTACAAATGTTCGTCTCACCAAATTGATGTCATCGAACCAGACACAGAGAAGAGGAGATTAGTTTAGCGAGCTTCAAATCCTTCTTCCAGGATGAAAGGCGCATTAAACGTGGAGAAAATCACTATAAATCTGGCCGTGTGGAAAGTAGCAGCTACGCTAGGGGAGATGAGATTCTGCGGTGACGTCATCATATATGCGACGTCTGATTTGTAGTCTTTTTGATTACGAATTTTTACACGCTAACAAATCTTAAAGTACGTGACAGACATAGTCGAAACCCACAATTACTTTTCATTTGAATTGAAGTACATGTGTGTGACTCAGGGCAAAGCGGATTAGAAGGTAACTTTTGTAGCCCCGTTCAGGGACCCATGAGTCGACTGGAAGGGGAGGAGACTCCCTACAGGTGTTGGGCGATGACCATCGTCCTTCACCTGTGGTCTACTACAGAGTTTGTAAAAACAAACGAGCCTAAACGCAGGTCGCACATGTGATGTCAGAGCATTTTTGTCGTGGGCAGTGATGTTGTGAAACTGAAAACCCCGGTTATTTATGTCCACAAGCACATGCTGACAATGGAGAATCTCCATTTTGGTAGGAGGTTTTAGCAAGATTCGTTTTTGGTGTCATTTATCTATACGTTCATGTAGATGACCGGCCAAACCGTGGAAAAATATCTTTAGTTTTCATGGGAGACCCGTGTGTAGGGTCTGAGTGAAAAACTACGTCCACCCCAACAACGTTTAGCACCAATAACCTGAAGTAGTCATTTATCAGTCTGTCACATCTATGTGGAGACATTTTGACCTACTTTTCTTTATGTTGCTTTGGTTTAAGGAGGATCTCTTAAGGTCCCACCACAGCAGCCACAGCTCTGATGGGGTTCAGGTCTAGAACTTCACTTTTTGGGATCAGTGTACTTTGTTATGACACTTAAGCTTTAGCTGTCAGACAGATTTGCTCACATTTGAGTTCATGGTCGACTCAGTGACTGTGTGATGCACGTCCACCATGCTGGTATGAGGTGTTTGTACTTCACCATGGTTTTATCCAAGTCCAAAGGACATTGTTCCAGAAGTCTTGTCTCTGATTCAGATTTAACTTTCCAAATATAATCTGTGCAGAGTTATTTTTAGCAGATGTTTTCTCCTGCAGCCTTTCTAAACACTTCCTATTTTTTAATTGTCCTGTCGTGAACTTTAATCTTTACCCTACTAAGTCAGACCTGTAGAGTTTCAGATGGAATTTGTGCGTTTTCCAAAGTCTGAGCACCGTATGATCGGATCTTGGGGCGGATTTGCTGGAATTCACACTCCTGGGAAAACTGGCAGCTGTTTTAAATACTTTCCACTTGTGAATAATATTTTTCACAGTAGCAGTTATTTCCAAACTGTTTGGAAAAAAAACGCTAACCCTTCTCAGATTGATGGGAAGCAACAGTTGCTGATGCCGTTCCTCTTTGGCATTGTGTTAACACACACATGTATGCTCCAGACCGGCCCTAGCTTTTATAGAGGTGTTCACAATGATAATGATCAGTTAGTCATCACATTTGATCGGCAGCACCTGGATGATGCCTTCCTTCCTTCATTTTTGTTTAATGAATAATAAAATGGTGGAATCTGCTGTGTGTGAATACCTTTAGCACCTGGTAAAGATCTAATCATGTTTATTGCATTCTGATACATAGAGTTTAATTTTTTTAAACACTGTTGCATTTGATCAAAAGGAAATCAATGGAGGTGTGTTTAATATGCAGGAACTCTTTAATCTTACCTTTCTTTGTCCAAAGCATCTTTACTATTGCTGGATGGCATCTGAGGGACGGGGTCTTGAAGGACATCATCTGCTGCAATAGTTTCCTAATCAGTGGAAGGAAAAAAACAATCAGCCTGGTAGGTAACGTGGAACATCACCCGAGAATGTTTTCATGCAGTGACAAAAGACTACGGATGAGATCTTATCAACCACCAGGATCTCATGCAACATGTTGGAAGAGAAAAAGGATGACAGCTTGGTATAACTTTTACCCCACTTCCCCATTAGTGATGATGAGTAAAATGATGCTTTTATTTAGAAAAGAAGCCCAAACAGACCCAAAACAGACCACTAGAAGGTAGAACTAACTTCAGCTGAAACCACTCGATGTAAAAGCCATTAAAAAAATCCTGCATTGTTTCCTTTGCACGATCTGTCCCACAAACACAACAAGAAAAGCCCAAAATACAGAGAAAAACACAAGCCGGCCCACAGAACCGCACCGACACACACGTAAGCCATCACACATGCACAGGTGCACATGATCTGTTAACAGGGATGTTTCTGGAAAACCACAAAACCTGTTGGGGAAAATTTTTGAAGGGATACCAGAGTTAATCAGAACGAGGTTAAATGCTAATAACAGCTGAAGCGCAGCCAGAGAGACGGCAGCCAAAACAACAAACATATGGACATCGTTTTTTCCACAAACACCACCCGCCGGAGCGCATGATTCCCCCTCACAGGCGAGCCTGTGACCCTGAAATCATGCTCAGCCTGGTTCGGCTATGCTCACGTCCCATTTCCGTGCCGATCGAGGTCAGGTGATGAATCAATAAGAGATGCCCGGTGCTGGAGCATGCGAGGGTGAAACCACCGCAGCAGCAGCACGGGGGCCATCCACATCGCTCGCCACATTTGAATTGATTCATAACCTGAGGCGACCGGACGTGCAAATGGAATTGACCTTTCACCTTTCAACCGGGACGAGTCAGCTACTTACTCTGAGGGAGAGAGGAAGCTCCCCATTGGCCTGGCTGGATGAGTATAAGTTGACATACTCCCCCTCCCCGCCCTCGTCATTCACGCTTTCGCTCTACAAGGAAAAGAGGAGGGACACAAACCGAGGCATGAAGCAGCAGCGAGGGGAACACAGACTGTTTGCTAAGGGTGTAGCGGGCGTGGAGTGTGTGTGTGTGGCTAAGGAGGAGAGGAGGTGGCAGCTGGTCAAAGTCTGATCCATCTTTACCACCAGGTGGCACTGGAGGGTATGTTAAAGAAATAGCACTTACTGGCAAGAACATGCAATGCAACATGCTCCACTGGGATTTTTATTTTCCTTCTAAGATTAATAATAAGACAGCAGGCAGACTGTGGGCAGAGATAATAAAACACGATGCCAGTCAGCGTATTTATGTGCAACAATACAGAAAACCTATGAAGGGATCAGGTCCGCCATCACATTCTGTTACATCTGGAAGAACTCCCTCCTATATCGATCCTTAGTGAGCTCACCGCTGAGGTGTGGAGAGAGTCAGTGAGAGAGGACTCAGACGGAAGACAGACAGCCACAGAACCCATTGAGCCAGCCAGGGAACCGTTGGGCCCGCCCCCGCCGCCATCCAGTATGGTGGCATTGGTCAAAGCAACCTGGTCCAAGCTCTGTGATTGGTGGGAAAAAAGCCAAAAGCAGGAAAGAAGAAAAATAAAGTAAAATAAAAGACAGAACTAAGAACAGAGAGGAGAAGTCAGAGCAGAGAGAAACTGAACAACAGGAAGCGAGAGAGACTCTACAACGCCTCAACCTGGGACTGATGGGAGAAAAGTGCCTGAACACGAAACGCGTTGCACGCGTGTAGCAAATTAAAAAAAATAAAAGCAAAAATGGAAGCGGTGCAAGCGGGAAGCTCTCTGGTGAAATCGGATGGAAACCAAAAGACATCAAAGTTTCAAAATGACACAGATTAGCTGGTATTAAAGAGCAGAGATGTTTTTGTGTACAGGTGTGTGGCCGGCTGAAGGGATGCCTGTCAGCAGGGAGGTAGAGCTAACCTGTTCTAACACGTCTCACATACCAGCCCTGTCTCACATACCAGCACACAGCCATGCAGACGCACATTCCTGGTAAACATTAAAAACTCACGCACACACACACACACAGATGTTCACAGACACACAGCTTCTTTATTATGTTTGATAACGCACAATTTTACATTAAATCGATCATTTTCATCTTTTAGTGAATGTGTTGTTCTTCTAAATCTTTCCTGGCATCCTTCAAAAATCTCAATGCCCCAAGGAGCTGAGGAATGCAAACATTCCACAGAAATACACAACCGAGAGGTGTGGAAGTGTGTGCAAATGCAGGGGGGGGGGGCTGGTGGGGGTGGATGAGACGGGACAGAATGTGGACAAAATTGACAGATAGGAGAGAGGAGGTGAAACAGAGAGAATGTGTTTTCCATCAGCTCCATCTGGTGCTGCATTCCACTTGAGATATCCTGAGGGAGGTCCATATCGTGTCTTAACGCGCCTCTCACACGCCACGGGGTCATCGGGGGTCAACTCTCCCAAAATACTGATGTTACATACAGCCACACCGACGTGGGGTGAGGGGTCAGGCCCTGACACACTGACCACAAGCTAATCCGTTCAAAAGAATCAGGCAACAGCTGAAAATGACTCATTTTGTCTTTTAGGACTAAAAACCAAAGACCCGACTAACCCCAACACAGTTCCTCTGATGCAAACTGAAAAGAAAACGAAGGAGAAAATAATGACCTGTCATATGGAGGCATGATTCAAGGAGCAAGCATGCACACACACACACTTACACACACAGAGGTGGGCAGCCGGCATTCACACACAATCACAAATATAGACAATAATCACATTTCTATTTATCTCTACATGAGTAAACACGAATGAAGATGATGGATCACAGCTGTCAGAAACCACAGAGGTGATCAGATCACACGATGCGACAGACCGCTCCACGACCACACAGCAGAGGATGGGAGGAATGGGTGAGACAGAGAGAGGGGGGAGACTCACCGTGGGCGTGGTCAAAGACGCCTGGCCACTCAGACAGGAGTTAGAGACGGACATGCTGAGGCCCAGCCCAGAGCCCGCCTCCTCCATGGCCGCTACAGACGGCTGGAGGTGGCAGGAGAGAGAAGAGGAGGAGGAGGAAGAAGGGGAAGAGGAGTGGGAGGCCTGAGAAGGGAAAACGAGGACAAAATAAAGAGAAATTGGAAAGTAGATCGGGTTTGAGGGGACAGCAAAGAGAGAAAACAAGGTGTTAAAAGAAACAGAAGAGAAGTGGTGATTACACTGAGTTAGAGGGGGGTGAGGTCAGAGCGATTCAGGTAGTTGAGGTGAAAATCATCATCGCACTGGTTGAAGATGGAGAAACAGCAGAAAAGTGGATGAAAAGACGACTTTCTTCCTGTGAAACGTTAATTGTAAGAAGTTTGTATGATGTGTGCAGGTAGCGCTCCCTGAAACCTTCCACAGCACTTCACAAAACCTTTTTAAATCCTTCGCTTTGAGGGTTTTACGGAAAACCAGGCCAACTAAAACATGCTCTAAAACTGAGCCAATATGATCTGCTTTAGGTTTTTTTTCACCCGTATTTTTATCCACACAGCGGCTGGAATTACTTTTTTTTTTTGCAAAGCTGCGTAAAGTCGCCAAAGCATGTAAGCTCGTAACATGGGTTTATGCAGGGGGCAAACAGGCTTATTCCACTGGGCCACGAGCTCATCAAGTCCAAAACACGGGGCCGGATTAGGCCTCGCAGCAGCACCAGTGACTGACTGTGTGTTCGGACAAAGGAGCGATAAAAATACAGTCTGCTCCAGATACACAGTGGTCGTAGCACTGGGAGGACAAACAGAAAGAAGGGCTGGGAGTACTACCACTCAGCCACAATTCTGTTTCAGTTTCCGTGTTACGATGCAAAGCTGCTCCGTGAAGACGAATATCTGATACCTGTTCACAAATGGGCCAACTTCAACATGATTGTAAAGCGTTGGGCTTTTGTTTGTCAGCGATTGTAGCTTTTATAGGCTGCAATCATTGACGGGAATAACAATGTTAAAATAAACAACGTTACGAACAGAGTTCCTTTATCAGTAATCAAATGAATTACCTGTTGCTACAACGCCGTTTCCATTACTGATGCAGCGCAGGTGTGTTACTATAATTCAGCAGAAAGGTTTGTTGAAGCTAAACGTGTAAATGTTCACATCCATGCATTTGTAGTTCTTTCTGTTAAAGGTTGAATATGGAACAATTTATTCAAAGCTATATTTAAAAAAAAAAAATCTTAGTTTTGAGTAACTTGTTACTCTGCTGAGGAAAAAATAAATAAAATGAATTAAACAGGCTACAATTTTGCAGAAAAGTGCTCGTCAGTCAAAGTAGGAGTTAGCAGCTGAAGCTGGATATCAGTAGCCTGGCAAGCCATCCTATATATGTGAATATATAGTCTGGCCACGAACCATTGACAGCTCTCAGTCGTGAGGCGGGATCTACGGTTGTCTTTCAAAATGTCAGCACGCAATTGGATAGCGCTAGGACCAATCAGAGTAACGAACAACATGACGTAATCCGGAAAAGCGGGAGGCTTTAATAGCGTCTAGCTTCAATGATTTCTGTCGTTTTTGTATGAAAAACATGTGAATATCAGGTGTACTGGGACATTGCACTACTTTGTTTGATAAAAATAAGAAGCCACTAAGTATATCAGACAGACTTACGCACGTTGGAGTCTAAATAATCCAATGTTGATGACAAAGCCGTTTCAAACGAACGTGTTTTCCGAGTTGCCGCCATGTTGCTTGGGTTCGCGGCGTTCGCGGCCGCAGCGCTGACGTCATCGGCTACTCCCGCTCTGTGATTGGCCCATGATATAGAGCGCTGTGATTGGCCCAACCAAAACTATAGCGAGTTGTGATTGGATAGACACAGCAGTGGTTTGGGCTGCGAGGTTTCCAATGAAGCGTGCCTAGACCAAACTCTGCAAAGCAAGAATTGGTCTAGTTCACTAGGCTAGGATATCAGGGCATCATATCGAACCTAAAATACGTCTCTACCGGCTGTGAAGCATCCTATTTTGTCTGTACTGCCCACTGATTCACTAGCAGACGGTTGTCTCAATTAACCCAGACGCCACCTCAGATTAAGATAAGAGCTCTGCATCTGATGCTGGGCCGATAAGGGCTCGTCCTATCTCCCAGCAGCAAGCGAACACGGCCGTGTACACACAGAAAGTCTGCTTTGGCCACAAAAACCAGGGGGGAGGGCTAAATAGGTGAGGAAGATAACAAGATAGGAGGAAAATTGATGAAGATTACCACTGGAATGTACTTTAGGTCCAGACTCCTTTCGTACAGCACAATGCACTTTCCATAAAATCTCCCAAATGAAGCTCCATTTGGGTTAGGTTTTACATTCTCAACATTTCAATCTTAACGGAACCATTTGAAGAATTTAAATTACAACTTTGCTCATTCTTTAAATGAGTGAATCCAGCTGTTTGTCTACAGCGATAGTAAACATAAATGCACGCGTGTGAGGGCGTTCTTACCAGTTGTCTTTGCTTTGGTGGCAACGCTGGGGGCAGCAGGGGCTCATGAACCGAGTCGGTGCTGCTGAAGGAGTCGTTGAAGCCGTAGACCTCCTGGAAAAGTTTGTTACGCTGCTCATAGATGCTCTCGCTCTGCGGCATCTGGTAGAAAACGGAAGGCTGTGGCTCCGAGTAGTCCTCCACAAACTGCATGTACTGAAGAACTGGAGGAGGGAAATTAGAATTTAAAATCATAATTACATCCAAAACAAGTGATGCAAACATGACTAATACTAATGAGAACTGACATTTTAACGTTTATTCTGTGACAGGAGTCAAACATCGTGAAAGGCTGACTGATGGATGACATAATGCGGTAGCTTGAAAGGAAGTGATGTAAAGGGCGGGTGAGGAAATGACCAAACGCTACCCTCTGCGGCCCTTGAACCAGACCCATTGTGCCACATCCTAGTATTTACTTCCTGTCTCCATTCACAAAGAATACTTCTTTGACATTAGCAACAAGCTGATGACAAAATGCTGTTTGTGTCCTGCTTTTATTTCCCTAGTAAGCCTCATCCCTCATGTGTTACTCTTCATTTAGTCTCTCCTTGTCCTTTACGCTGCCTCTTTGACCTACATTCATCTCATTTAGACATCGTCCTCTCTTGGCTTCCCCAGACTCATCTCACCCCCCTCACTTACTGTTTCTGCATTTCTTTTCTGGCAGCGGCGGCGGGCTGGAGGGGACGTCTGCATTTTCACTTGAAATGAATTGGGACACAAAGACTCCCCCGTTTGTCTGGGGCATGGGTGAGATGGGTGTGAACAGGGGGAATGGTGGTGTAGGGTGAAGCTCTTCTTCTGACAGGTTGTCGTAGTGAGAGTGGTGGCGCTCGTACAGCACCCTGGAGCCTCCGTCGGAGAAGGACGACGTTGACGTGCTGTACCGTTTCTTCTGCGGCAGGGCGGGGGGAGCGCTGACGCGCGTGGGTAGTGTGGGGTTAGCTTGATTAGACTGAGGAGTCCAGTACTCTGGCTGCTGGGGGAGAGGAGCGCTGAAGTGGGGGTGTGAGGGATGCTGTCCAGGAACAGGGGACGAGGACTCGCTGTGAGACTCCGGCAGGGGGCTTAGACAGCCTCCCACGGGAATGGGAGGAAGGTTGTCCCCGACAGACAAGTCCTGGTGGAGGAAGTCGTAATCTGGGTCGTAAGTCTCTGTGTTGTCTGTGAGGGTAAAAAAGAAGAAGAATTAATTCATTCACTTCCAAATTCATCAAGGCTAAAGTTACCCAGCCTATATTTTATCAAGAGTGTTTGTGAACATTTTATTTTTGCCTTTTTCAACAACATTTTGTTTTTTTATTTATAATTAACAACAATCCACCATATTATTATGACCACCTGCTTAAAATAGTCAGCCAGGGTCTGCATCTGTTCTGGTGTCTTACTGGGACATTACTAACAGATAGACCCTTTGGATTTGGGAGTCTTTAAAAAAATGGGTGAATTAATGATTTCTCTACAATCTAAATAATGAATTAGTTCTTTACTTTCTAGAATGCATACTTCCAGGCTGACCATCGTGTTGTTAAACGATGATGTCAGTTATGTTATTTTATGCCCTAGTGTTTAAGCCTCTCTGTGTCTCATTGGCCTCAGAGCCCTTAACTGCACTAAGTGGCTGCACCTGCAGGTGTAGAATAAGGCCTGCTTGAAGGAGTTTTAGCAGCTCATTCATGAACTAACTGCTTAGATCACTTCTGGAGCTCCGGCCTGTTTGTTGGTTTCAGGATTTTAAATAGTTTTAAATAATTAACTCATAAAAACTCATCAAGTCTCATGTTTAGTCTTCACTTTATGGGGGCTCGTCCGGGATGAACAAAAAGCCCAGAATCAGCTAGATGTATGAAAATCGATGAAATAATTTTTCAGGAATTTTCAAATGTGCATCCAAGTAAAAAGTTACCTGCTGTAGATAGCTTTTAGTGAATAAATAAGAGTTTATATCCAACTAGAATGAGAAGATAACAGCTAGCTCAGCGCTGCCTAGACCAACGTTTATTGCTAATGTGGTAAAATGTCTTTAATCCCCAAAATTTCATACAGTTCATTACAGTTAAATTAAAATTTAACAGCCTAAGTGATGTCACATTAGTTATTTAAAAAAATTACAGATGGGTTTGGAGGAGTATATATCACCAACAAAAGTCAAATGAAGCTCTTAAAGATAAAAGTGGGAATTTTAGGCTCCTTGTGGTTTGATTTGATTATGATTTGGAAGGTTGTGATGGACTAAAGATGTTTTCAGACAGCAGAAATACACTTTGGTCTTGGCTGTGCTCAGATTAGTCAATAATTCTGTAGGATATAAACTCAATTTCTCCAAAATGAGGCCATTCAGTGAGTTATCTAGATAGAATTATTCATAACTTTTAAACAGAAACCCACTTCAAGATGGAAAGTGAAGCCCTTTAACAGTTTTACTTTTTCTTTTTTCTAGTAATTTTGTTGTCTGATCAATGCCAGATCAGCAACTACATTTAAGAGAAATGACCCCACACAAACAGAAACGTTCCTATTTTCTCATTTATTTTGCTTTAATTCTCAAAGCTTGTGTTTCATAGACTGAAAGCGTAAGTATTAGGAGCAGGGAGCTTTCCAAAAATAAAGCAGAAAATAAGTAGGTTATCAATGTTTCACTAAATCAACATTTCATTATTTATGCTGCTTGTCTTGCTTTTGTAGTCGCGGCTACAGGTTGTGTTCATTAATTAGACTTTAGTCTTTTTAGCTGTTCAGCTCACTAATGGGAATTACGGCCCTAAAATAAGCCACTAAGCATTATGACGTTTGCACTAATTTTACTTAGGAAATAATGAATAATCTACCCAAACAACTTTTGAATCTCACGTCGTCGTATTCTTACCGAGCGTCTCACAGCTGGTGTTACGAGAGCACTGACCGCTATCCTGCTCCATGGATGAAAGCTGTTCATCAGACTTGCTGAGTTTCCCCATGCTGCTGCATGGAGACAGACGGGGAGAGTCTCCCCCGTAGGAGTGGCTGCCCCCGGAGAAACGCCTCTGGAAGTATTCGTGCTCGTACTCCTGCACAGATATAGAGCCAAATACATTATTTTACAGTTAGCATGTTCTAAACCTTATGGAAGCCATATTGCATAATTAAATGAACCTGATACCTGTCTGTGGTCACTACATGGTAAGCTGGAGCCACGGCTCATTGGGGCGACCACCGCCACTGGTGTTGGTGAAGGGGCTGACTGGCGCTTCTTGGGTGGAAGAGCTGGTGGTGGGCTGTAGGCAGATGAATACAAACATAAAAATAAAAAAGAGCCCCAAACCTAAATGCTTGTGTCTGAGAAGGTTAGGTTTTTAAAGGCAATCTGGGGAGCACACGAAACAAAAACATCCATGTACAGACACATGAACACACCACACCATCCGTCCGGTGAAATGGTGAGATGATGTATAACATGAAGTCATTCTGCCTGTAAAACCTAAACATCCCAGAGAGTTAATATCAGGTCAACATGAAGGGATGGGGGGGGGAGCAAACAAAGGTGACCATGATATGGAGCTAGCAAAAATGCATTCACACACTCATGCGCTGGACGGCCTTCTGATTGGATGCAACAATGCAAATTAAAAGCTTTCATCCAATCCAGAAACTTGGGATGGGATGTTATTATGAAACTGGATGACCCTTGCTATGGGTGGACATACTTCTCCTTCTGAGGGGGTCTCCTTTGGCCAGCGTCAGCACTCAACTGTGCTCTGTTCCCAGAGTCCAAAGGGAGACCAAGGATGAAAGAAAAACAGTGAGACAGCGGAAAAAGGAAGAAAGGAAGAGACACCAAACGGTCCGTGGACTTGATGGTCAACGGATTTTGTTTTGAAATACACAAATAGGAAATGGGTAATTTCCTGATTAACATTTGAAACCAGCAAAACAGAAGGTGAAAAAACAACAAACAGAAAAACAACAACCGTTTTCTGTTTTTTGTTTTTCTAAAAACATTATTTGAGTCAAAAATTTATTCGGAAATAAAAAATCCATCATGGAAATCTTATTTCTACTGTGTTTTGATCGTGACCCGGAAATTATTGGTGCCTCCAATCACACATTGAACATCTAACGAGACATTGTTATGTATGGATTTGTTGCCCCACTAGAGGTAAAACTAAAGAAGTGCCCGTTACAGGGACAACTCATGGTTGGCCAACTTATAAAACAAACATGTACAAGACTGGTATAAAAACACTGAATATTGTTACGTTCTGTCCGTTCCTGATTAAAACTTGTATCCACGCTCTTCCTGCTTGATTATTTCTGCCCTAGAATTTCACAAACATGAATTTTATTATGGAAAACAGAATAAATGTAAAGTTTTGTAGTGAAATAGCTAGGAATGTAGACGCCGGTGTGATGAAGTTCCCTACAACGTGCGATCCAAGATACCCACGACTTCCAGGTCCCGTTCAAAAGAAAAGAGATAAAAGATTTTCACGTTGGGTTTTTGGGTTTCTGAATTAGATTTTGAGATGGTTATTTCATTTTTGTTCAGAAAAAGGTTGGATTTTGATTTTTTGTTTTCCTAATTTCAAATAGTAATCAGGAAATGACCAGTTTTATAATTTTAGTCTTTTTTATTTCCAAATGAAAATGCGTTAGCCAGCAAGTGCATGGGACCCAACCAAACAGGGTAATTCAGATTTGAAACAAGAAAAAAATCTTACACAACAAGAGTGAAAGAACAAAACCAGATTGAAAAATACACTAAAACGCTCAAACCAAACAACTTCTACATGTGAGTTTTAAAAAAGACCTGAGTAACTCCTCCATCAATGACATTTGTCTTTATCCCTCATTTGGCTGTCTGATAAAACCGTTATTTAAAGTGAAACAGCAGAACAAGAATGTGATGAAAGCAAAAAGTAGGGCTTTGTGAATTTGTAAAATTCAGTGATTCAATGATTATTTCAGTCTAATATAATATAATATAATATAATATAATATAATATAATATAATCATCATCACCTGAGCTCTGCCACTTTGGCTTCAGGAAGCGGGGGTTTGGGAGGGGCCACTTCCTCTTCATGTAATTCAGGAGCGGTCTTTGCAGGAGAAGCGGCTGGAGCTTTCTTATTTGAGACCTCTTGCTTGCCGTCTTTCTGGGGAATCTCCGCTGACACATTGCTGCATACATAAAAAGCCTCATGAGTGGATGAACCACGCCAAGTGTCTGTTTCACGTAAACGTGTGCTGTCTGCCCACCTCTCTGCTGTCGTAACAGGTGGTGCTGGTTTGTTTGGGCTGGTGGGTGATGGATGCTCCTGTTTCTCAATGGTAAGCTTCACCAATTCCTGTTTGTAAAATGAAATCCCAAAAAGATTTAGACTCGTTCACAGCTGCACCACAGCTAAACGCTGCCAACAGCTGCAGAAATCAGCCGGGGGACATACCTTTACTCCATCCAGCACGGCTTTGATTACATTCTTGACAGAGGCCACGTTTTCCTGGTCGTCCAAGTCGATGCCGTCCAGCATCACCTGGTCCGCCCAACGGATGAGATTGGCGAGACTCTGATAGACACGACTGTGGCAAGATGACAGCGCTGAGCTGAGGAAACAGGGTGAAATTGAGGAAGGGTGAGAATTTAGGGGAACAAATCCATTGGAAACGATGTAAGAGGAAGAAAAATGTGGTTTACAGAGCGGAAAATAAAGTGTGGTAATTAAAGGAGCAGAAAGGAGAAGGGTTCAATATAACAACAAGGTTTTGAGGGACAAAACATATAAAATTATAACATTAACAACATTTTTAAAGGTATTTTAGGGCATTTTGAAATGTCTTCCTCTGTGGAGAGAGTGTGAAGCACAAATATAAAACCTGGCCGCTTCATTTCAGACGGGGTTTTAAACTGAAATTTTGCAGATATGTGCTGGTTGGTAGAAAAAATAATTTTCAGAAGAGACATGCTAATTTTGACGCGCCCTGCTCTCTCCTGGACATCTAATCAACAACAGCCTTCCCCGTCACGAGTCACGTTGGGTGAATCCATGAATGCTAATTTTCAGTGTGACGTGATTGGTTTTTCTAATCTGAGCGTTTCTCCGTCTATTTGCTATCAGTTTCTAATGCAGGAAATAGGGGTAGGAGACTATCTTCATGTTCAGCCTGCATATTAAACTCAGAGTAACCGATCATTTTTAAAAATAATAGGTAAAAAACGGTTTCTCAGTGATCTTGGCCTTTAAAGTGACAATGTGTTGTTTTTGCCATTAATCTCTTGAAATATCCAATGCTGTTGCGAAATGCTGTTGAAAATTAATTAAATGATGCCTAATGTTGAATAATTTTGGCAGCTTTGTTTTTCTAAAAATAAAATAAAAATTGGGTATAAAATACATTGGCGCGGGTCTAAGTCTCTGGGCGATGCCATATTAGATGCGATGTTTCCTTCTACAGGAGCCCGCGAGGACATGCATTTACAGATTTGTAACATGCGGTTACAAAACTTTCGTCATTCATAAACGTTTTTGTTTCAAACATTTACCTCTTCGCTCGTTGCCAGTGATGAAAGGGAGTCTGACGTGCTTGTCATTTTGCTGGAGGTTGAACGATCTGACAAAGTACTCGTTCTAAAATTGCGCTCCCAGGGTTTTTTGACCCTAATTGCCATCCGTTGGTACGGTCTTACTCGAACACAAAAATACCACTTGTTTGCAATGATTTAGGTATACTGCCACCAATCGCCAGGGAAAATACACACCGTCACTTTAAAGAAGGCAGCGTAAGAGTATTCGATTTATTGCTGTTAGCCAATCAGAGGCGAAGCGTTTCCATATCATGAATATTAATGAGTAGGACTCGTAATCCACCCCCCCCCCCTCCTCCTCCTACAAACTTGGACCTCCCGAAACAGGAGCACGAGAGGTTTTCCCCCACAGCCACTCATTCAGCAAATTTATAAAAAAAAAAAAAGTGAATGAAACCTTTAAACAATAAATTTTAAAGGTCCCCTAAATGGTCTCTGTTCAGCAGAATAGGGTTTACATAAACACCATTCCTTCAAACAGAGGTTGATCAGGTTGCTACCTAGAAGTAAAATATTAACTATTTATAATTTTACACAAAACACATTTGTGAACTTTCCCTTTAATCCATTAACTTTACACCCACCTACACATTTTAAGGGGAAGTGTTGAAAAACTAGGAAAATCCTGACTACAAAGAGAAAAATGTCACAGGAACACAGAGAAGTTTGGTGTTCTTTCTTCAAGTATTTGATTGTGGATTCAGACCTAACATTAAGGTGTGGCAAAAGCTTGTATCAACGTGCTGCAGTTGATTCACACTGCAAGAATATCACTCTACTGTCTCCGCTGGGCTTATCCTAAAGTGAGTGGAAGACAACCGAAGTTACTGGAATTAGGAGGATTTGGAGGATGGAAGGAAAGAACTGGGTTATAGGTAACAGCGTAGCTGGGAATGTTGTAGTTTTAATAAAGGTGGAAGCGTTCAGAGCAAGTACTGCATAAATAATGGATTAACCTTCTGCGCCGTCACCCTGAAGAGCTGAATTATGCTCTTCAGCCCAGTGGAGTTTCCCACCACCGCCATCTTGCTGCCTTGTCTGAGGGTGGGGGCAGATGAGTGACACCTATCAAACTCTGAAATGACGTTGTTGCGAGCTAACTGAGCTAACTAAAGCTAACAGAGGTTGGCGGGTGCTTTTAGCCAGAAAATCGCGGTTGAGTGACTCTGCTACCCTCTGCCTTCTAGGCTGAAACACTTAACGTGAGGCCAAGGCTGAGGCCTTCCCTGGAATGAGCAGGAGGAAAGTCGCTAGCGGTAGCGCTGACGGCTTATCTGCTACCTGTCAATCAAACGGACACGCCCCTAATTATTCATCATTTCAAGTTTTAATTACATCTAAATGGACGAGTTACAAAAAGTTGAACCCCTTCAGAGTTGTCATGATGGTAATCTAGACCTTTTAAAACTAAAATGTTTTTTTGAACCAGGCTGTAAACATGTTTATTTCTGCTGTGAAGTTGGCATTTTTAACATGAGAGTCAATGGGAACGCTCTCCTTTCTGGAGCCAGCACCCTAGTGGACGAGGGAGGAACTGAAATTGTCACTTCCACGCTGGCTTCACTTTCGGCAGGTGGAGTTTCTCCCTTGGTTCAGAGCCACGTGTGACTAGAGTTTGAAGTTTTTCGATTGTGATATTTTAGCCTTTTTGGCACTTGATTAGAGCCACACTGCGGTATTTAGGAGTTACACTCACTGCTGACCCAGTTATTTAGCAATATTGACGTAAATTGCTGCAAACAGTCAAACAAAGCTGTACTCTGTTGGCGTTTTATTTACACAAATCTGGGGCTGGACTGTATATATATATATATATATATATATATATATATATATATATATATATATATATATATATATATATATATATATATATATATATATGCAATTCTATTTTAACTTGCATCAAAATTTCAGCTGTGATCTATGAGGTCCAAATCTTACTGATGGCAGCTTCTGAGAGTTGCAGCAACAATCCATCAATTGTTTCTGAAAAATGAGTCACCTTTGACCTCTTTACCTTCATCAGCATGGACGGATAGGGAAAGGCACAAAGACAAAGAGAGATGTTCCAACATGTTCTGGCAGTCCAAACAAAATAGCAGCTAGGGTTTCTTTAAAGGAGGGGTTGAGTTAAACCATAGAGGAAGTAAAATGCAATGAGTCGTGTTGATCCTCACGGAATTCTCTCAATGACTCAAAAGATTGCAAATAAGACGACGTACAAACAATGAGTAAATGAAATGTGATGAAAAGAATCTGGTGTCGTGTAGAGGAAGCCTCGAGGTCACAAATATTATCAATAGCAGTAAGTGAAACCAACATCGTGCAAGTCCCAGCTTGTAACTAGCTACGTCTTAAAATGTGCCAAAAGACAAGCATGATGGAAATGAACCAACACAAAGTACACAGTCTACAACACATGAATATTATGAAGGGTTGAATTGTCAACTGTTAAAAAATAAAAGAGGTATAAATTCTCTGGACTTCAAGTAATGACTGACCTACATTTTCTATTCAGAACCTCTCGACTCACCTGTGCTGTATCCGTGCCTCGACCTGGACCAGAGGCAGGATGGCTTCGAGCACCTTGCTGGCCGAGCCTGGTAGCATTTCCAGCACCTTCTTCTCCACCATCATCTTGTCCACGATCGCCTTGAAGTATCTCAGAGCACTGACCACATCTTTTTCATGTTCCTCTAGTCTGCTAACCTTCTGGAGAAAAACCCAAAATGAAGCAAAATATTAAGACAATATTTTAGATCATATCTCATAATAAAATCTGAGATTGGTTCAGTTTTAGGAGAGCAGCAAAAACCTTTGATCCAGACTCAATTTCTCCAAATTAAGACCATTCAAGGAGCTAAATTTTACACATTTCAAAATTATTCTTTTAATAAAGGATGAAACCAATAAAAAAATGTATATGCTGATAATATTTCAACCACGGTAAAAATAAGGGCAGCAAATTGAGTTTTTCCCCAAGAGTTTTGCTAGCTTCTTAGCAGGACTGGTGGAAAAATCTACTCATTACACCAAAGCCTTTAAAATGGGAACAGAGACATTCATTCAAGGAGCGGACGAGTCCCATTCATGCCTCTCGAGACGCAGACACCTGCTGTAGTGCAGCCAGCGTCCACAGCGACTGGGACTGTGGGAACCAGCAGGGAAGCTCTCGCACACACACACACATAATCACAATGGACCACTGGAGTGCAACACATTAGACCAGGCCTATTCAATTACTTTATCTACTGGGCCAGATTTGTAAATCGTGGATCAGCTTAGGGCCGGATACCCAAATCTTTATTATGTATTTTATTGTCAACATTTAAATATTAAATTTTAATATTTTGACTGATATTATTACCTCCACCACTACTACAAATACAACTAAAAATAACAGCAATGCACGTCTTCTTATTGTTTTAATGATCTGCATCAATTCAACAGTTGCAGAGCTGGTAATACAAACATTTTTATGGTTTTTAACCTGCAATAACGCGATTGCAGCTACTAAATGAAAATTAACAATAATAGCATAGCAGCTATGCAAAATAAACATGTGGCATGGTGGACAAACGAGGGACCGGGCGGGACTCAAACTTCAGACTCCCTGGGTGAGAGTCACGCGCGCTAACCAGTCAGCCAAACAGACATGCCTGTGGCCAAGCAGCCCAGGTGCATGATCAATCGGGATCCAGTGACAGGATGCTCACTGTCACACATATTTTTCCATCCAAGCTGGATTAAAAGCGGATTTTAGATTTTTTTGGGAAGCCTCCAGAAAACAAAAGAAGATGCAGCAACAGTGAGTTATGGGGTAAATTGTCATGTATGCGGTCCAATAGTGTGTTTACAGTTTAATTTCAGTTTATTTTGTGCTATTTTGTATTTCAGAGACTTTTTAACAAGGACACATTTGTCCCTCATTCTCCACCTCTTCATTCGCTCGCCACCTCTAAACCCACGTTTCCCGCTCATTTCCGTCCACGAATAAAACGCTTGCTGCTTTGGCCTCAGACTCCAGCTGCGGGTCTCCTTTTCCCGTCTTCCAGCTAAACAGCTGATCTGTCTGCTGGACATCCATCCTTCTCATCCTCCTTTATACATAAAACCACTAAACTACAGAGAAGTAACTATCTATCTGTCACAGATCGCTCCAATATCTAAAGTTTTGCCATCAATGGCTGTCTCAGTGTTTTCTCCGCTCCGTGACAGCGCCTCAGCGTACCTTTTGATACCTGCTGTCAGATCGCGCAGCACCCATCCTGTCCCTCAGCAACAAAACGCTACTGAACCCATTCTTAGTTTAATTATTTTAGTATAACTCCGGTTTTATTTGGTCTGTTAAAAATAAAACAGGTGTGTAGTTTATAATTCGCATTTAAGCATAAGTTGAAACCAGAGAGTCCCAAAGGTGTGTTTTTATTGGTCAACTGCAGACATAGACATGAATACGTAGATGGGTAGCTCCAATAGGCAGTGCCAGTCCACGGGGTGTCTATGTCTGTGATTGCTAAGATGGTGTTGCGTTCAAGTGCAATATCAGTGTGGGAATTTTGAAACTCGCACGCAAAAACTGTTTTTAACTGGGTTTTTTCTGTTGGTGGTTGGGGGATAGGGTCAGGTGGGCCACCTGGTGAAGACCCGAGGGCCGGAAGTGGCCCGCGGGCCGCCATTTGGATAGCCCTGCATTAGACAGTAAAACAAAAGTCTTATAAATAGGCGAACAAACACAGTGAGTAGGTGGGAAAGAGATGCATTTCCTGGGATACAATTTCTCATGCATGGCTGAACTCGCTCACACCTTGTTAACAGGTTTCTCTGCGCTCTTGGCTGCAGGTTCGGGCTGCGGCTTTCGATTCTTGGTCGGAGTTCTCTTGATCTTGGGTGAGTGGAACTTGTCCTTCAGTATCATGGTGAAAGTGGACAGATGGGACCGTTGAGAGTCTGTGGACAGAAGGAATTTGAGTGGTCAGTCAGAATGTGAACATGATTGTGGGGGGTGTCAGAAATTATCTAGAAACAGCTCAGTGAAGTGTTAAAAATTAGCTCAGTTGATAAGCCGACCAAAACACTTGGCAGGACACTAGCCTGGCAAGTCATCCTATGATAAATGATACATGACCTGCACTTGTATAGCGCCTTTCAGAGTCAGAGGACTCCAAAGCGCTTTACACTACAGCGTATCATCCATTCATTCACACATTCACATCCTGGTGGTGATGAACTACATTGTAGCCACAGCTGCCCTGGGGTGCACTGACTGAGGTGAGGGTTTCGAGCACAGACGCCACCGGTCCCTCCGACCACCACCAGCAGGCAGGGAGGGTTAAATGTTTTGCCCAAGGACACAACAGCAGGATTCTCTGCCGGGATCGATCCTGCAACCTTAAGATTACTGGACAACCCGCTCTACCTCCTGAGCTACTGCTGCGCCTATACTCTGGCCATGACCCAAACAGAACCCAGTCGTGTGTGTGTGTGTTGTCTTTAGAAACATTTCCACACGCAATTGGACCAATCTAGGACCAATCAGAACAATGAACAACATGACATATTCATTGCTACAGAAATACGTCAACGAGGCAGTCTACTATACGCCGTTGATGAAGAAGCAAATATATCTTTTTTCTAAGCCCTTTTTATACTACACATCATGTCGGCAAATCAGCGTAATATTACTGCAACGATGTGTCTTATGAACGCGCCATGGCGGCATGACGTTGCGGGAATTTTGCGGCATTCGTGTCGCCACGCTTGATAGTAATATTGCGGTAATATTGTGGTTTCCCTGGTCTTATAAACGCACATTAAGCCTTGGCGCAACAGAGGGTGGTGTGATGAATTAATGCCAAGCTCCGGCCTGGAACTATATTGAAAATGAAAGTAAACACGGGCATAAGTTTCGTTTTGTAAACAGAACCAGCTGAGATGGCAAACTGAGCGATGCAGCGCTCCTGGAGCTTCTCTCTGTTAGATCTGCAGTGCAGATCATCAGACAGTTCACAGGGACTGTGGAGGACAGACACCTGTAGGAGCTGCTTGTGAAAAAAAAACTTAACGAGCGCGGCTTTGATCGCAATAAAAAGCAAGTTATGTCCAAGATACACGGAGGTTTCGTGGCAGCGCAGAGACCGCCCCCATACCTCCTTTATACCGCCATTGCGTAATCTTTTATAAAAAAGGACACGACTGAGCCACATTACCGCCACGGTCTGACCACTTATAAACGACCTTCAGCTCCCAGATGCCGCCTCGACGTTGCGGCAAATTGGCGGCATTGTTTTGTAAAAGAGGCTTATATAAAGGACTAAAGTACCTCTATCTGCTCATGTCTCAAAGCCCAAGTCTAAATAATGCAGAGTTTATGCCACAGCTGTTTAAACAAGCGCCGTTCTTGAGCCAACGCCACCTTTGTAGTTTTTCCTCCATAACAGCTCTTGTGCTTAGCCTGTCTGACATCTCTCTACAAACACAGAGCGCTGTGATTGGCCCGACCTAAAATTATTCAGGCCAATGGTAGACCAGCTAATTAGGGTTGGTTTAAAAAACTTTACGTTTTAAATGAGCAAGCTAAGCATAGGTCTTATTGGATGAAATAGTCTGAACTTCTCTATGTATTTTAAGTCTATGAACTTTCTAAAGGGAAGCCGCACATCAGAACGCGGTAACGCAAACCCTTCCGGCGGATTCTTCTTCCTGTTGGTGGACTGTGTGCCAAAACTAGGAATCGGAATTTAAAAATTTCGAACGATTATGGGAAATACTGAAAAATTAGTCCCGGTTCCAACTGATGCTCGATGTCCAAACCTTCTGCTAACGTGACAATGCAGCACCAGTAAAATCTTTTGCTAATGCTACGGTTTGTCTAGATTTCTAAGCAAGCAGGATACTAGATCGAAAGAGGAATTTTAAGACAGGAATTCACCAGAGATCACTATCAAGTATCTGCAGCCCCTGCATTTTATCTTTTTTTTGTGTGTGTGGCTATAAATATGCTAGACAGACTCCTTCAACAGCTCCCACATGTGTGAGACAAGGACAGAGCAGACCAGCATGGCTGTGATGAGAAAACAATGGCTGCATCAAAGGAGAGAATATTCCCTCATTTCTGTTAATCCAAAAATAAGTGTTCAGTGGCTCGCTGTAAGCCTTCACCTCTTTCCCTCCCTGCCTCTCTACACTACAGTAAATCAGGAGATAAATAGTAATAACAGCTCAGGGAGTCAGCAGGAAGTGTGGATTTTTATCAGCGACAAAATTACACTCGTATCTGCGGTAATCTCCCCTTAGCTCGATGACAGTGGGATATGGCATTTCACGGCCATCAGTGCTAAAAACACAGAGCGCCAAGCAGCAATCAACAGCAGGAAAACACAGCAAACCAGACTTCCAGCCGAGCAGTCCTTTTCATCTGCACCATCGATCAACATGCCACGCACACATCCCACCCGACTGCTCCTTCTCTCCACCCTTAATCCTCCTCATCCCCTTCACCCCAAGCAAAAAAGCCAAAGATCGCTGAGGCAGCCGAAGACGATTGTGTGTCTCATTAAAAATGTTGATGAGAATGCTCCCAGAAGAGTTCCCAGCAGATAACGAGATATGAAACAGGGAGTATGAGGTATGCATGACCCTTCAGCTTCCTGTTTTATGCTGGGTTTTGAAAAACCAAAACAAGATCTCATCTCAATACTGTGCAAAAATAAGCAACACAAGCTGCTTTGTAAGCATTAGTAATTCTCTACGCTGCAAAGCTGATTCATTAAACCACAGAGTGACTGGAAATGTGTCTCGTGGCACTTCATTACCTTTGAATTGCAATTGACCTAGTTTTTAATCTCCAAATAGGTCAAATGGGCCACAAATGCTAAGAAGATTCTTCAATGTAAATAAGTTTGCTTTCTAAGTTTACAAATACACTGATTTTAATGTGACATGTTTTAAAAATCAGTTTCATGAGTAGTCTAGCTGCAAAACAAAAAGCTACAGCCAAACTCCTATGTGATACAGATGCAGCTTTACGTGTTTTTTAAAATTACACTCCTCATAAGATAAACAAATATAGAAACAAAACAGAATGTAGTCAACCTGACAGGATTACAAGGGAAAGAAGGAGATTATCAGAGAGTACAGTAGTGACAGAGTGAAGTAAAGACCCTGCAGATGGAGGAAAGTTTCTCATCTCAACAGCTGTCTAGGATGATGTGTTGTAGCTAGTCCTCTGGGACTGTTTGGTGCACCCAGATACAACTATGAATGGCATATTTGGGGCTAACACTTTGCAGACTGAGCTTATAAGTGGAACCCAGAAATTGTAGCCAAAACTAAGAAAGCCCCTCTAATGGTGGACGGTCCCATCCCCTCCATGTAAACCAAGAAAAGAGCCAACATTGGTGAGCTGAGACAAAGAGGTCAGCTGCAGGCAAATTACACATTTAGCACACATTCCTAAGTTTCTAGTAGAAAACTGTCCAAACAATGTCTAGGAGTTGGAAAATCAACTTTTCTCAAAGTTTTTCAGCACAGGTGACTGCAAAAAACCTTTTGACGTTCGGACCAATAGGTCTCATCAAAACTAGGAAGCAGTGAGCTAGCATTAGCCTCGTCTTTCACATGAAAATGCATCAGTAGAAAAGAGATCAAATCAAATCAAACTTTATTTATAAAGCGCTTTTCCAACAAATAATGCAACCCAAAGTGCTTTACAGGTTAAAATGACCCTATACAACCCTCATTCCCATCCCTCCCACACCAGTTTAAAAACATTGGCACAGTCATTACACACCCCAACTCCCATACACACACACTTGTTGAGAACATCAGTAAAAATGATATTTGGCTGAGTTCAGATGAGCCAGATATGGTAGGGCAAGGAAACACCAATACGTCATGCAAGTTCATTAAAAATTATGTGTAAAATTAGATGTTACTATTAGCAACAATCTGGTGCTACAATATATATAAAACAATACAGAGGAGAGGATAGAATAAATTGCGACGTTAAAAGCCAGATTGATATTTGCAACTTTTAAGGATGAATTTAATTGGAAAACTCAGGCAAGATGCTTCTAAGACACATCCGGTGATATCGCGAGATCTCATTCTATCAGAATGAAGGTGGTATAAAATGCTGCCACCTAGCAGTCGGAGTTTGAATTGCACCTCACAAAAGAAAAACAGTAAATATTGAAATGTCTGAAGGTTTCTTCTAATTTTCTAAGTACAGTAAATGTTTTCATGTAAATTCTCAATAAAAATGTATTAATTGCTTTTAAATATCAATTCAGTATCATAACACAAAGTATTGCGATATTTCAGTGTATCGATATTTTCTTACGTCCCTAGATGTTATGCTATAAAAATAACAATTTGATGTAAAATAAAACAATTACAATATAAAAACTAGCTTTATACTTTAGTTTTTTTGTGTAATGAATATGAATGAATGTATGTGTATGAAGCACTTTTATTTCACTCTCCTATGAAACACTTATGTTAGGTATTTTTGACAAGATTGGCAAACTTCTTATTTGAGGATTAATAGGCAGATTTTTAAGTACCTTAATAAAGTACTGAATAAAACAAAGAATTTAAAAGATAACAAAAAAAAAAACATAACTTAAGAAAAAGAATCACAGTTTCCTTCCTTCTACTTGGCACCAGCACTTAGACTGATGGTTCCAGGTTAAATATTCTCACAGTGACTCGTCCACATTTGGCTGATACAAACCTCTCTGTCACCTGTTTCCTGTTTTCTGGACATAAACACTCCTCTGACAGAAGTTCGGGCCTCACATCGGCAGAAAGTTACCAAGAAGCACAAAGGCAGGAGAATACAGCGAGGTGCTCTGTTAGAGTCATGCAGGCTTTTCAGTGTCCACTCCTCCGACAGAGCGACCAGCCATCCCCTCTGCTCTCCCTGGCTTCCTGTCTGCTGCTGAACCACGTTTATGAGCTGCTGAGGTCATGGGTTGTAATGTTTCACTGAATCAAACTAGTCATGGACGGAGCACAAGAGTGACAGAACGCTCACAGTGAAAACCTCTGTGAGAGTGGGAGTGGGTGAATTAAAAAAAAAGACCGAAGCCGTCACTAAAGAGTAAACAGCAAAGTATTTAGCAAGTGAACTTCTTCAGTAGGCATTACATTTGCTGCTTTTAAAAGCCTTGTGGAAAACTCAAACTAAACACCACAACCGAAGTCTGAACAACTCTAACAAAACCTGGGAGAGTGTGTGCGTCACTCTGTGCAACAGCGGCTTCCCAAGAAGCTTTCAGGCTGCTGAACTCAAAGACTTTGTTACACAATAAATACACAAACACGCACGCCCCACACTGGGCTCGTAAATTTATGGATGCTGCAGGCCACAACACACTTAAAGTGTTAAGCGCCACACTTATAATTGATTGGGTGTACATTTCACCTCCACCATCTAATTCAACAAACCTCCACATTTAATCCTGCTGCCTGCAGGTGATGCATAGACACCGGCTTATCCTCTCCGAAGATCCAACTGCAACTGTGGAAATATTAGGTAATCTGCAGCTCTTTCATGAGATTTTGTAAATGACTTTTGCACCTTTAACTCGTGCTTTAAATTTTCCTCGATGGCTCATTTAGGTGGCCGATCAATGTGTTTTTCCCCTAGTGCTGATTTACCAAATTAGACTAAATCTGCTTCTGTTGGATTCCACCTAAACTACTTAATTATCAAACAAGAGCCCAGTTATGGTGATGAGTGGGATTTGTCTGGATTAAGAGGCAGATTGATGTGGCTGCTGTTCAGTTCAGGTATGATCTTTACAGGACAGCTGGCTAGCCCTTTGCTGGACCTCCCACTGAAGAATAGGATGAAAAGAGGGTGGCAGGGTATAGCGGAGGTTGAGCTTCAGGTTACACACACAGCTGTCCTCTCCTGCTGCACTCGTGCTCAGAGAAAGTGTGTGCAAGCTCTACGTTAACAAATGTCTTCTGCCAGCTTTAAGAGTCCAAAAAGTGTCGCAAAGGTCACTGTGCCAGCTGTTGAGGAGGCAAGAACGACAGTGGAGAAAAAAACAACAATGGCAGAATCTCTGAATGAGAAATACTGATAACAGAACATCATTTCCAGAATGACAGCAGATTAAAATGTTAGTTGACTTTACATTAGCTGTAATGGTCAGTGGGTGCAAATGAGTTGTGATCCATGACATCACAGTTTCTTTCCTCACGTTGTGCAGATGGAGAGACTACCTAACCCAGCCTGTCCAACAAACGCGTAACTGTTGCGCAACATAATAGACGAGTTTTCCCCGCAAGCTCAATGGCTCCTCCCACCCTACTGGGAGCGTTTCAGATGTGAATCAGCAGCGAAGCGTCCTACGCAACTGGTCCTGCGTGAGGCCACGGAATCACCGGAGAATTGCAAGATCACACGTGATTTTGGCAGTTTACGCAATAACATGAAGCAGAATGTTTCCAGAATGCTCGTAGTTTATTTTCTGCTATGTTTACCTTGAATATGTATTATTTTTACTAGTTAAGCAATTGGAAAAATGCACTTGTATTTTATTTTGAAAGTTGCCGGATGTTTTACACTGCACATGTGTTTGACTTCCTGTCTGTATCGATCTGAACTGCTCAGCTGATGCGTTCTGGAAGTGTAGAGTGTAAAAAATAGACCCGAAGTGCAAATTTAGCAGAGTGACGCCTGCTGCACACTGGAAGCATCAGCGGCAGCGGAACGGTTTACTCGCGACAATCGCGGCACTCCAGTGCACACCGGAGAGTCAGCAGTGAAGCAAATTCACCGCCGCGCTCCTCGCTCGACCACAAGATCCCTCGAGACTTCAAAGGTCACGGTTTGTTTATGTTGTCCGCCATTAAACCAGAAAGAAGGAAATGACGTTTGATATCGCTGTTTGATGTCATATATAATGTTTTTACTCACCACTGCCAGGATTAAACCCATGAATAACACACCGCTGCACTTCTCGAACGATGCGGTAAGTAAATAAGCCGTGAGGTCACACGTATAGACGTAATCTACATAGATATGAAATCGCATCGCTGCAATAGACTTTAATTTAGAAAATTACCAGGCATTTTACACTGAAATCGAGTGTGATTTCCTGTCTAGCCCTATGTTAACTGCGGAAATTGACGCATCCCAGAAGCGGCATGCGGCAAAAATAGAACCCAATCCTATCTTTAGTGGCACGGCATGCCGGTTCTGTCTGGAATTTGCCGCGTTGCGGCTGGTTTGTGACACCCCCATAGACTATAATGGATTCTATTTGAAGTGGCGATGCTCCGCTGCCGTTCCGCGCCGCTGATGCTTTCAGTGTGCAATAGCCTTGACGTGGCACTACGCTTCTGTGCAACATCGAAAACACAACGTTTTGTGGCCGGTGGAAACACACACATCCACTAAAACGGCAGCTAATTGCTTCACAGACCACGTCTGGTGGAAATGCCAAGTTAGAAAGATTTTCCCGTAACACTTTAATAGAATTTAAAATACAGTCTACATACCACAGATCAGATCCCTCTGGTGTAAAAATCTCCAGTGTCGTCTCACTGGTAACCCATTTCTCAAGTCTCCACCTGTGATGCAACTCTTTCGGTCTACAAAGTAATGACATAACTGTCTGCAGCAATGCAGAGCTTTAAAAAAAGCTGGACATACTTGTATTTCTTCAAGGTAAGACCTGCTGAGGAGCAAGGGAATGCTGGAGGCACATAAGAATTACCATCACGGAGGAAAAAAACAGAAATCCAACAGGAGACAGTTAAGAACTTAGTGAATAATTTATTCCTTCCATTGTAGTGTGTTCTTCCTGCTGGCTGTGTTTAGTTAAAAAAAAAGATTTCTGATTGTGTCCTTGGTTATTAACATGCAGTATTAGAGTAAAACACCATGCTTGCAGCTGTGGGTATTTCAGGTGAAGCTACAGCTCAAACGTGGCAAAGCAGTGGTTCGGCGCATGGATAACAGCTGATTTAAGAAGTAATGGAGGCACAAGGCCAATGGTCTGTTTTATAGCTTTCCAGCTGTGCTGTTGAGGCATGGTGCTCAGCAGAGGGCCACGGGAAGACAGTACAGCGGACCGACGCCTAATGCTCGGCCCACTTAAGGAGTATTGTGTTTCAGATAGAAAAAAGGAACTAAAGAGTAAATGAGACACGAGGGATGATTTCTACATGATCAATATACAATTAGCAATGCAAACGGTCACATCTGAATACTGGATTCCATCAGCCACTCATTCAAAATATCGACTTTCCATCTGCACAGTTAGAAAAAGGATCATCAATAATCATCTAGATCAACACTGACTCATTTTTCAAAAAGTGAAACTGTTTTTAAGTTGTCAGATCAAAGGAGTTTTGTTATTGTCTCTGCTGGTAAAAAAAAAAAAAACTACCTCAGCCTGTGTGTTATATTATCTACAGCTTCCACAAACATACCCTTCAATATGTCAATGACTCGCAAAGCAGAGCCACTAGCTACGGGTCACTGTTCAGGAGTAAATATCAGCACGGTGATGGAGGTGCCGCGTTGCATGGGAACAGACGGTCTCTGGTCAGCCATGACTAACAGAGCGTGCCCACACAGCCGAGGCGATCTATAACGCACATCCATATTACAAAACAGTAAATCAGATCCATAGCTGCTGGGTGAGTGTTTAGTCATCTGGTTTAGGGTGTGTGTGAAAACAACGATGGAAAGGTCAACAAAAGAGCAGGTAATGTGATTCAACCAGACTCAACTGACAACTGAGTTAGGGGGAAAAACAGAGGAATCATTTCCCTTATGAGTCAAAAGATGACACTCAAATGTGAACAACAAAAGGAGCATCACTAACACACTCACCGGCTTTCCTTCAAGAAGGTGTAACAAATGTATCACCCATCTGTGTTGTGTAAATAATCCACACCAACTGGTCTGAATCTGTGTGGAACTAGTACCATCAACTATCAACAAGAGGAAAAAAGCAAAACATCAAACATGAACTCAGTCTAATTCAATAGTTTGAAGCTTTTTGTTTCTTTGGAATGGCCCACTTGAACCAAATCAGTATTCCAGTGGCAAACGTAATCACAAACAAATAATACGCAAACAGAATTTTTAGTCACACACAAAAACAACTAATGGCAGTTTAAAGAAATAACGTATGAATATCTTGCAAACAAAAATATGACAGAAGATCAGGTAGAACAATTATAAAGGAGATGAAATGTGGATTTGGGGGCAGTGGGTCAGTAACATTTCTTACACAGCCCATAATGATCTACATCATCTTTTCTTCTGTTTAATAATAGAAGCGTATTGAAACAGAGCTGTAAGATTTATTAACAGTGAATAACTGGTTGATTTTTATTATATTAAAATAAAATTAACACTTTATTTAAACAACAGTGCATTAAAGTTGATTCCACTCAATTACAGTACAAAATACACAAAATCAATTTATACATGTGATCATTGTCTTTGTTTTGTCAAAAAGATTTGCTTTGTCATCCTGATTATGGTCCGTGAAATCTAAACACACTCGGTGTTTGTGCCATATACTTGTGAAAAAAATGATCAACTACCTTAAATACTTTTTTCATTTGGAAATAATCTCATTAAATAAACTGAAAAGTGCCTTTTAGCACTGAGTTTATCAGAGTAGATGTTAAAGGGGACCTAGAATGTAAACCAACATGTTCCTTGTTGTTGTTGAATAAGACAGCTTGGGTGGTCAACAGTAGCATGCCAAAAAGTCAAAGCTGTGTTTGACCTACTTTTTATGTAAATTAGAAAGTTGAAAAAGGCGAAAGAAAACCTCCTGTTCTGAGAAAGCCTTTCTTAACACGTCATAAGCGGGAGCCACGCCTCCTCAAACCTGCATGTGTCTGAGGCCTTCTGGGGAAACCAACCAACCAGCATGTCCTGGCCGAGTGGGAGGGGTCAACAGCTCATTTCACTGAAGGCCTGAGTAAGGGGGTTTAGAATGGCCTGTATCAGGGCTCCTGGGACAGATGAAAGCCAAAAAAAAATTTCTTATGCTTTTTGGAGGCTCAAAGCTCTGTTTTAGATTATTGATTAATTGCATTCTAGGACACCTTTAAATACTTTTTCATTTGTAAATAATCTCATTAAATAAACTGAAAAGTGCCTTTAAGCACTGAGTTTAACAGAAAAGATGTTAAAGGAGTCATACCCTTGTTATTTATTCTCTGAATGAATGTCTTGAGTTGTTTTCAGATGAAAGAAACCTCTCACTCTACTGTTTTTAGGAAGCACTTCTCGAATGATGCAGGGAGTAAATAAGCCTTGAGGTCACACGTATAGACGTAATCTACATGAAATCGCATCGCTGCAATAGACTTTTATTTTGAAAATGAACAGATGTTCTACACTGATACCACATGTGCCTGTCTAGCCCTATGTTAACTGTGGAAATTGATGCATCCCAGAAGTGGCTCACGGCAAAAATAGAACCTGATCCGACCTTTAGCGGCTTGGCGCAGCATGCTGCTTCTGGGATGCGCCTAGAAATTGCCACGCTGCGGCTGGTTTGAATCACCCCCACAGACTATAATGAATTCTATTTGAAGCAGCGACATTCCGCTGCCGTTCCACGCCGCTGACGCTTCCAGTGTGAAGTAGGGGTGGCACAAGGCAGAACCTGTTCTGCCATGTTGTGAAGTTGCTAATGCTAAAGGTTAGCTTCTATTCGTCGACATACGCTCTGCTCTCTCCCAGCTGCTAAATCAACACAACCTTCTGTGGCTGTGAGCAAAGGTGGGCGAGTCCACGGATGCTAACTTTACAGTGTGATGTAACCAAGACTGACTTTTTCTGACCCGAGCGTTTCCTCGTTGATCTTCTTTCAGGGTCTAATGCAGGAAATAGGGTTGAAGACTATTTCACATTGTGTAAAACTCAGAGTGACAGATCGTATTTCAAAGAGAACAATATCCTTACAGTATAATACTGTGCGATAAAAATGTAGAAGTAGATACTACATTTCTACAATAATAAAATGAATGCAAACTTTACTCTTTTTTTTAAATCACAGAACAAATCAGAAGTGAGTCTATTTGAAATGTTTATGTTTCATGACTAAAAGTTTCCATGTAGCTCTGAAGGTGGTGTCTGAGCAGATGTTGGGACCAAGAGGTCAGTGAGTTGTGCGGTGACAGATATTTACACGTTTCTTGCCTCAGTGACTCTTCCATTGAACTATAAAGCCAACAAATAATCTTCCATGGGCTTTTCTGTACTTAACACCATCTGTGCTTTAGCATATCAATGATGCTTCTCTGACACGTTGTTTATCATCATTATTCTTATTCTGTTAGGAATTAGGGCATTTTCTCACAACACTGCTTTTGTTGGAGGCTCTTCAGCAAAACTACTTTATTAAAATAAACTATGTATGCTACTGAATCATATCACACTGTGCTGGCTCTGAGCTGTAACTGACCTCCATGTTATTATGTTTGTGTTCAAATAATCCTCGCTCTCTGGCAACACTCGTACAAATCGGATGGTTTCAATATGGGTCGACATCTCATTATGGATACTGGACAAGCTAATGGAACAGGTCCACCAGAGCTTTTGGCACAGCGCTTTATTGGTGTTGCATTGAAAGCTATAGAGCGAGCCCTGAGGTCTAGTTCACTCAATTGTTCTCTGAGTAGCAGACTCGAACAATTGTTCGCACAAACATCTACATCCAACAACACGAACAAACGAGTCTCTCATAAGTATTCTGCCATAAGTGAAAGTCTACAGAGGGAGATGCCCTGAGGCCAAGTTTTCAACAGCATCTGTGACAAACAGAACATGGTTTATGGCACATGAGCTTTATGCTTTGATGCCCCCAGTTGTTTCAAACACATAAATAAAACACAGTGTCATGGCTTGAAAACTTAAGATGTAGGGAAGGGTCAATGAAGGGTCGTTAGTTATATGCTACAAAATCTTGCAGCCTCGATATTAAATGATGCATGCATCTTTGACATGTTTAAAATAAATCAGTGGTTCCCAACTTGTGGTCCATGATCCCCCTCCCCGTCAACCCTAACCTTATATTTTTAAAAGTTAAAATTCTAAAATCCCAATAACACACCCAAAAGTATAATCAAGACTCTGTATAAAAGTTATAACTCTGTATGTCTGTCTAAAGTTTGTAAGTAATAACTTTTCATGTGTGTCTGCAGGGAGGAAACACTGGGCTGAAGCGTGCTAGAAGCAATTGTTCTATTCAATAAAATTGTTATTCTTGGGTTAGGTCTGAGGCTGAATTTTCTTTTACCTTTTGTCTCTATATTGTGTATTTCCACATCAAGTGATGAGTGTGTCTCAAAGGGTGGCAAAGCTAACTAGCACAACAAATCAGGATTTTTTTTCCCTACATGGACCAAAAAGTGAAGAAAAACTTGAGGGAACCAAACACGAGGCAAGATGGGCACATTTTGAACCAGATTTCTACTGGTTACTACCTGGTGTTGACAACTTGGTTAAATTAAATCTAGTAAGACTGAAGCCAATGTAACGTTCTACTTTCTGCTGTTGTGCAATGTTTTTTACTTAATTTACAATCATTTTGACCTGATTCACCAGTTAATGATCGGTTCTACGTCAGTTTCCGTCAACCAACTAAAGCCAGCGAGGAGCGGTGAAATTGACAATTATTCATACTATAGATAGCAGCAGTACATTTACACACCAACCCTGTAGATGACTCACACATTAACAGATTCATCAAACTGTTCTTTTACTTTAAAGTGAGAATGTGTAGTTTTTACTATTAATCTCTGGAAATATCTATCGAAAAGTTGTTGAAAATGAATTAAATGATCCAGTTGTTGAAAAAAATTGGCGGCTTCGTAACATATAACCATAAAAACCGGGTCTAAAATACATCGGCGCAGGTCTAAGTCTCCGGGTGACGCCATATTAGACGCAATGTTTCATTCTACGGGAGCCCGTGAGGACAAAACGCATTTACTGATTTGTAACAAGCGGTTACAAAACTTTCGCCATTCATAAACGTTGTTTTAAACATTCACCTCTTCACTCGTTGCCAGTGATGAAAGGGAGTCTGATGTTTGTCATTTTGCTGGAGGTTGAACGATCTGACGAAGTAGTCGTTTGAAAATTGCGCTCCCAGGAATTTTTTACCCTAATGGCCATCCATTGGTAACGTCTTACTTGAACACAAAAATACTGCTTGCTTGCAATGATTTAGGTATGTGTTACCCCCTATAGCCAGGGAAAAATACACACCGTCACTTTAAACACTTCGTAACAAATTTGCTAGAAAAGACTGGCTCTGTCTTATGCAAAACAGCATTGTTTCCGGTTTTATCATTAGCTTAACTCAGCAAAAAAGTCACCCCCCCCCCCCCCCCCCCCCCCCCCAATAAATAATAATTGTATTCTTGACTCAAGGAATAAGTAAGGTTAGAATTACTGAGACATTTAACCAAAATTTATCCCAGGGTGGAGTCAGCTGGTATACAGCAAAAAATTGAAAATGGGAAATCACACGGCACACATACAAACCATTCTGGGTACCCCTCCTGTTCCTTCCCTACTGACGCCGAGGCCACTAGTATGATTTCCTGTCCCATGTCTCCATCATCGAGAGCCACTCCCTCTTCGGAGTCCAGAGCAGCCTAAATTCAGTATTTCCGACTCTCTAGCTGCTCTATACAACAACTCACCTCATTTATCAGGCCTAGTCAGAAATGGGCACAAGACAAAACATCACACTGCGACACACACATGGGCTCAAATATGTCTGCTCCTTCAAGTGACCTTCTGACTAAGGTGGTTTTCAGCGTTTTTTAGAACTCTATTTAAAGCTCGCTTTCTGAACAGAATCTTTCAGCAGACTGAGTGCACACAAGCTGGCAGGCGGCAGGTTCCCCTTGGGTAAAACCAATAGACTAAAGAATCACAAAGAGCTATAAATACCCAGCTTGTCAGTGTCTCTAACATCAGGCAGCTCCAGAGAAGACATGGTGACAGCTAAAATAAAACAACACGGTGATTTGCTGAATGAAATTGGAGTTCTGCGTGAACGGCAGCTGCTTGGCAAGCAAGCGTCAAGGAAAACATGCACTAAAAAGCACTTGAGAAGGGGCACCGATCCCACACACACACACAGAAACAAACAGACACAAGTACCAATCACTTCGCTGCAGAGTACAAGACAGAGACAGACACAGAAAGACATCAGCATAGGAAACAGTAAATAGCCCCGAGCAGTGAGGAGTGGTACCACTCTCCTCGTGTTAGAGTGCTTCACAAAGCTGATCTTGTCTGTACAGTGGCCTACTTGTCATCCTCTTGACACTCTTTGCACAAATTCTACACTGGGCAGGACAGCTAGACAGATGCTACAGAATATAAAAAAGTTTTAAATGTGTCACATAAAAATTAATAACACACGAAAACATTCATATGAGCTTTTTTCAATTTTTAAACATTAAAACAAGAACGGCTATAAATCCACACAAATGGAATTTTCTTTCAGCATTTCAGGTGAACCACACGATATTACTTGTGTTTATTAATTTTACAAAGTCAGTGTTTCGACTTGGGCGTCCTTTCTTTGTGTCGAGGCAGGTGAAGGAGTTGAGCTACATCAGTAGCAGATTTTTAAAAAAATGATCGTTCCAGAGCAGCTAAATGAGAGAGCAGAGCGTAGTACGAGACAGTGATTTGAACCGATGGTTGCGTTTTTGTTGCTGTCGCACCTGCATCCCATCAGTGGCCAAAGGTGTCAGATAAGTTCAAACCCCCTCAAAGAAAGCCATGAGAAAAGGAAAAAGACAGAGGACAATGTTTAACCAAGGCCATCACACACTTCCTGAAAGTAATGACGCATGACGGGTTGCGATACCATTTGTATGAGTCTTACTTGTTTTCTGTGTGCTTGATCTACCATGGAGTATGTCAAGAATGATTGCTTAATGAGCCAAGTATGAGTTCTGTATGTATTATTTTATTAGCGTTTGCCATAAGATATTTGTTAAAGGTGTCATCACCTATAATACCGTGGATATCTACGTCCTACTATAGTCTTTTAGACCATTAAAATAAATTGTATTGGAAAAATAAATTAAAAATGTGATTTTTTAATCCTTTATTGTGAAGGGCATATTTTCTCGCGAGATCACACGCGATATTTCGGCTGTCTCGGACGCATGCGGGACTGAGGAGCGCGTTCATTGGTGGAAGGAAGCAGGACACAGCTTCAGCGTCTCGCTCCAAAACAACAAAAGTTATAACTGAACCCGACCTGGTAGTGACCTACGGGATCTAACAGCGTATTTACGAGCCCTCGCCTCGCCTCATGCGTAATGGCGTCCTCGTTTGTTGTTGAGTTGGGACAAAGCAAGCTAACAGCCAGGCATCGGCTCTTATGCTGTTGTGAAGATGGAATATACAAACCGATCAGAGTTTTGTCTCCCATAACACGGATTATAACATGAGTCGACAACGGTAAGACATAATTTATGCGTTTCACGTTATGAAATGAGCTTTGTTGTGCTGATTTGTTCGCTGCTGGTTTATATTTGTTTATATTCAGCCTTTGTGCCGACATATAGGCTAATCTCGTTTTGGAATGCGCATGCTCGTTGGGTGCATGTGAGCTGGTTGAAGAAGGCAAGATTAAACAAAAGCTTCAATGTTAAATATCGGCTTCTCAGCCAGTGAAAAATCATTAGGAAGCCATTATAGACATTTTTTCAAGTGGAAAAGTGAAGATTTCAGGTGATGACTCCTTTAAGTAAATTTGAGTCTAGTTGGAAGGTAGAATGCTCCCTCTAGGTTAGGAGTGACTCTGCCTCATCTGGACCAGTCCAATGAACAATTATATCTTGCTGTCTTGATGATAGAGAGTGGGACGGTGTGAAATGTGTACCAGTAGACAGGGGTTTGGTCAGAGCTTTTAGCTGAGCATAAAGGCAAAGCCTTTAATTTACTGGTCTGTCTTTGTTTTAAAGGTCTAATTCACCAATAAACTGTAACATTTGTTCTTTTTGAAATACAATTGCACATGCATGCTGAACATGAATATTTTCCTTAACCCCCATCACTTGTATTAGCCGCAGATAGGAAATGGATGGGAAAATGATTGGGTCAGGAAAAGCCAGTCTCTTCTACGACACAGGGAATATTAGCATTCCTGGACTCACCCGCCATGGCTTGCAACCGCGGAAGGCTGTGTTGATTTTACGGCCAGGAGAGAGCAGAGTGCATCTCGGCTAGTAGAAGCTAACCATTAGCAACCCTACAACATGGCAGAACACATTTGGACTTGTGTTATATGTGGAGATAACAATCAACGTTGCATTTACTACCAAAGAAAGTGGAGCGAATGACAGCAGTGGAAGAGTCTTGTTGCTGTTGCCCAATCTGAGGCGAGACTTTTGCATATAATGAATATTTATGAGGAAGACGTGTAATCTTGCCATTTTTGCCCCCCCCCCCCCAAACTTCAAAAGGTTGGTTTATGATTGACGCGTCCACGAGGTCCGCGCAGCCAAATTACGTGATTTTACCAACCACGCCCCTCCGAGTGGCCTCCGCGCGGCCCAAAGTTTATCGCACACCTAGGAAATGTTCTAACTACACAGACGGTCCCGTGTGGAAAAACATGGCGGACTGGCAAGAGCTCGTAGTGGCGGAAGTTCGTAAATACAAACATCTCTTTGATTTGGCCCATAAAGATCACCATGCTCAAAACAGTGTTAATAATTCGTGGAGAGAAATTGCTGTCACACTCGGAAAAGACGAGGAAGCAGTAAAAAAAGTAAAACAACAGTGATTTCTACTTCTACTATGGTGTAGTGTTGGATGCATGCCGTAGAGCCCCATGCCGCCCCCTACAGTCTGGGAGAATATTGGCTCACAGTGGAGACAAGCCACAGAAGGTAGGAAGGAACCATAAACGCTGCAAGTTCTGGCGCGCGTTCCATCCGCGCGTCTCATTTCCACATACATGTGTCAAGCATAAACCAACCTTTACTCCTGAAAACGACAAAAAAACTGTTTTTTGACTGCAATGATTGAGCTTGAAGCCTGGCAACATGAAAAAAAAAAACACTCCGGCTGTTACCCTATGTACAGATATAAAAGAGCTTTCAAATTAAAGTTTTAAACCAATTACAGAACAAATTTAATTCACTAAGTATTAAAACTAAAGTGATGCATGTTTTGTTTTTAAAAGCAGAACTATTCTTTTGTTTTGCATGAGTAGAGACATTCAAACATAACTGGGTAGTTGGGGAGTGACACAAATGCAAAGTCTTAATCTGTCCATGAAGCTAAAGACAACTTTTTGATGTCTGCAAGCAAGTTTGTCATTTATAATGGTTTAAACATCATTTAAGGACATCAAATTAAGGCTTTACCATCATCAACTAACCTAAACAAGCAGATGCATGTACACAGACATTTGTCCACATCTACCTCAACAACAACTGGGACGTCTTTGCCAGCTTCTCTCTCTCTCTGGTCCTGATTTAGGCCCGAGTTGGAAACTGGCAGCAGCTGTGGGACATCCCCTTCATTGTCTGCCTGCTCCCTGACCTCGCCGTGCCACTCTGAGTCTCAATGATCTGACCCACTAGCCAATAGCACACAGAACCACAAGCCAGAAGACCCTTCAGGAGATCTCTACATCTTTCAGCAAAAACATGTTAGTCAGTACCTCTGCTTTTTTATGCTGACATCTCGACCAACTTGGTAGCACGTGGAACACATGCTGTTTATTTAAACACTAGTAATACTCTGGAGATTCAAACTGCTTCCTTCCAAAATTGTGAGATTTGAGGATTGCGTTGCCTGAAACTTCTACAATTTTTGATGGCGAACCGCAACCTTTCTGCAGGGAAATCAACAGACTAATAAGTATCACTAATGTCCATCATGTGATGATGCACTAAAACCTCCTGATTTCAAACACATAATTAAGTCTGCACATCCTCACTGAAGAACACTGTCGCTACAGAGACTTGACAAATAAGTAGAATTAAACGTTGCACAAACCAATAACTCCGCTGAGCTAAAAGGAGCAGATTTGGGGCTGAGCATTCCTTAGACTGTGTGTTTTCAAAACAGGGTATTAGGACACTCTGCACTGTGTAATTACACAATGATCAACCTAAATGCCTTAATTAGGGAGTGTCTAGGTGCTACCAGCTCACTAGGGTGGATCGCTTCACACAGCACAGTGGGGGAAGCTCACAACAAACATTAATAAACCAAGCAGTACTAACCCCCAACGTGTGGGTCAACAAATAAACCCAGCTACCATGGTGAAGTTAAGCAGGCAGTGCAGTGCAACCAACGCTGCTGTTTGTTTGTTTGTTTGTTGCATTGTGCAACAGGATTAGAACCACAACATCCAGGCACACTGACAAATCCTCACCTGATGAGTCAGGATTAGCACGGCTGTGGCTTCTGTCTATGAATTCTGGAGGCGATAAGGCAAAAGAAGCAGGCGTGCAATGGAAGGCGACAGGCCTGCGGAGCAGCCTCTTGAAGCTGGGTCCACCCAAGGCTTCAGCAGAGCAAATGAGCACTTTCCATAAAGCCACACGACACAAAAAGCACAGCGAGGAATGTGCCCGGCTTTTTAATTCTGCCAAGTGACCCTATTTTACATTAAAGCTTGCAAACTCACAAAGTACAGATTCTTCCAAAACAATGCAAGCTTCCATGTGTTTCATAAAAAGGGTTGCATAAATACATGCAATGGAACCTCTGCAAGCAGAACCCAAGCAAGCAACCATGCAAGTGAAACAAGTTTATGACCCTATTTTTGGCGGGGAGCAGGGTTTCTTGCTTCATTTACATTTAAATTTATGCCTATTTATTGGAACAAATGCAGAATTTCAAATATCTACAACCAGAACTTTTGGTTTTTTGTCCCCGAAGTGCAAACCACTAAAACTGTTTTGCACCAGTCCCCTGGCCTTTTCAATTCAACAACTATGTAATAACCTGTGCATCAATAATTATTTTGCAAATGCATTTACCTGTGTCTTCATCTAGATCGTCCCTCAGAGAGGAGTCTGTGTTCTCTGAAGACACCTGACTCCTCCAGCTTATATTGCCCATTCAAGAGGCCCGAGTCCACACACAATGATTAGTCCTGGTGATCCCGATGGTTAGTTTCTGTACACTGAGGCTCGTTGGTCAAGCTTGCGTTTTTTCAAGCATCCGTCAACAGGACTGGTGAGACTTAGTCACAATGTAAGTGAACCTCATGACCATCTTCTCTTGACTTTGCCACTTACTCAGCACTTCAGCGGAAAAATCCACAAATAGCCCTGACGGACATCTAAAGGACGGGGGAGAGGTGCTCTCTTTTCAAAATCAATTGTACTTTGATTTATGGCCCAAAACAGAAAAAATAATCACTTAATCCTGGAGAGAACTGAGTTAGGAAGTATGAGTCGTCATCAGTGGTCATGAAGAGGATCCAGCCCCCAATTATATGAAGTGGGTATGCACTCCACAGCCATGAGGAAATGAGTCGGCCACCTGCGGGAATAAACGACCTGCTCTGCAGCATGTAGGCCAATGCACAGCCGTGACCTCAAAGGATGAATCATCTTAAAGCCCTTATCAGAACAACATCTCCCGGAAGCTGACACATTAATATGACCTGCAAATGGAGCTTGTATCGAATCACAAGCGAGATCGCCAAAAACAACCCGAACTGCAGTCTTTAGCTCCTTGGAAGATGCTTTTTGAAGATGCCAAAAGCAAAACGGCCCCGAAGATATTCATGTCACAAAGGCCTGATTGCCTCCACAGTCGCTGCCTTCCACTTCTCATCGATCGCTCCGGCCCGGTCATTACCAAACGTGTCATCAATCCATTTCTCTGCCTGATTTTCTCTCTGTGCAGAGACTTAATTCCTCTCAGGGTCCCACCTTTCTCCACCCCATTTCTTTCTATCCCCGAGCTATATGCCCTCCCTTTTTCTCTGCTTTCCCATGCGCAAAACACACACACATAAAAAAAAATCTAATTACAACACAGCAAAACCTACACCGAAACAGCAGGCCTCTCATTCTGTGGCATAGGGAGGGTGAAAAGCTTGCTCCCATCAAACCTCAAAATTGCAGCATGTCAAACCAGGACCCGTAGCCTGCTCCGTCCAACACTGGGATCACTCATCAGCAATGTGGGTAGACCAAATTGTCTGGGGAAAGCTTTTGTAATCATAACTACTTCAGCGCTTGCTCAGAGTTCTGGTGACTAAGGCATGTGGGGCTTGCTATTTCTGTACATCACACAGGACTTTAATTCAGTCTGGAGCATGGCGGTCACCACTTCACAAACACAAAGCCATCTAAATAACTCGCACTTTAGTGCTAACTCGAGGAATGCTGGAGTGTAAACTCTCCTCGCTGCAGCAAAACTCTTTCAGAGTCAAACACACAGATGCACGCTCCCAGAGTCTGCAGAGGGGGAGGGCGAGGAGTCTAAAAAAGGAAACTGATGGATCAGTTCCGCTGTGCTGTGTCTGGTTACTACCATTCACTGTCCAGTCAGAGCAGAGTCCACAAGCTAATTATAAAACACTGTGCTGCTCCTGCTCCCACCACCGTGTTACTAACACTGACACGCCAAAACCTGGGGTGTCACAATTTTAGTCTGTTGAGAAAAATATGCAGATTTTGCAAGAGCCATAAAAAGAAGTTGTAGCAATCCAACATCCTAATGGCAGTTTTTTTTTATTCCAAATAGTGCAAGAAAAGGTAATTTCTTTAATATAAAACACTGCAATTCTTACATTAATTTATAACTTTTTATATAACTTACTAAATTATACTATCAAACTACTTCCCTACAAAGGCACAGCCATAAAAGCCTTTTAAAACACTTCTGAACAGATTGAAATCAGCATGTGCTATTTTCCAATAGACAGGGTGCAACTTAAAAACAATACCACCATCTTTTTGCTTCGGCAGATTGTCAAAAATTCTTCAAAATCTAAAATACTTTCATATTGTCCACCTGTACTTTTGTCATGCTAAAGTGTTGAAGTGGAAAAACTGCTAATTGTTCAAACCGACATCGCTCTGGCTGTTTAGTGTGGGTAAGATGTGGTCTACTCATCAATGCTTCAACACCAATTCAATTTCTCTCTCACAGACTCGTTAGCACTATCCCACCTTTTCTCTGAGGATGCTCCATGGTGTGTGTGTGTGTGTGTGTGTACAGCTCACAACTGCATTGACCTAAACTGCGAAACACAATTTACAGAGACGAGGTTGACCTGCTATTTTAAATGCACAAACGTGTTCTCCACTGAGCTTGAGCATTACTCCGAAAAGATATCCAAATAAAAACTTCTACATTATAACCAGCCTCTGATACACTGCAATAACCACTCACACACAGTGGGTCCTCTTTCTGTGTCACAGCAGCTTTACAATGTGACGCAATGACAAAACAGCTAATTCCTTCCATATCCAAGGAACACCAAAGAGAACAGTCAGAGATGCAACATTTTTAATATGGCCTATGACCTCATGCACACAGGATGACACACGCCTCAAAAAATGTAAAATACAGGAACCAAATAATAAAATTCTTCATTAGCTCATCGGTAGCTCTTTAGTCTCTACATTTGGACAGAGAGAGATACCAAGGGTGGTTAATGTCCTGGCACATGACTACAGTGTAATTTATCCCACATTTTGCACAACTGAGAAGACAAAATCCTCAAGTTCTGTTTAAAAATCTTAAGAGTTAACCAATAAATTAAATACACTCCAAAATTTCCACTCTGTCCCCCACCCAGATCATTTCCCCAGACAAAGTGATGCAAGTTTGTCCATGATGAACCTGAATTATGGATTACAGTTCAGGCTGCCTGAACGATGAGGTCATGTGGGTGCGTGAACACAGAATGGTGTAAAAACAGATAAAACACCCAGTTCGTCTTTTTGTGGGTGACAACCAAACTACGCTCCACATGACAAGGTGCAGCTCTTAACGGGTCTCGCTGTGGGTGTTTACCTCCCAAAAGAGGATAAGTCAGTGGCTTTGGGACTCTGTAACCATGGTGATTTGGAAGCTTGTTGATGCAGCTAGTGAATCAGGCCATAATTCTCCAGCTGGAGCTTGGTGTCTGTGTACGCACTGATAAACCTACACAAACTTGTGTGCTATGGTGAGCATTTCCACGGTTAATCTTGGCATCATACGAGTATCTAATCGCTTAAATTTATGTGCGGCCATCTGTATTTGCAGGTGGGAAGTTCACTCTGAATTCAAAATCTTCCTCCCATATTTCGCTTGTCAAACACGAGTTGTAGCTACATTCATTTGTCAAGTTTTACAAACCGGCTGTTCTCATGAATCGTCTCCACAGGCCGAGCCAGTTTATCATTGCTTATGTGATCCAAAAATGAATTTCTCGTTTGTTTCTTAACCGTCGTTTCACCACATTGCTACAATTCCCATAAACTAACTACATTTAATAACTATATTAACAAAGTACGTGATGTTTTTGATCAAACGTTTTAAAAACTACAATAGCAAATCTGCAAAACTTTTTTTTTAATGCCAACAATGTTTTAACATAATAAAGCTATAAATATATTGTGGAAATTAAAAAAGACAAAAAAATTAAATGAACTGGTTCTCTTGCATTTGTCTAAAACCCTCAACCAATAACGCAGCTCAGTTCAAAACCAATTATTGGACCATCCCGCTGTTTTGTCTTACTGAACCACCGCACTTCCGCACCTCCCTGGGTCCTCCATTAATTACGCACTTGCGTATTTTGCAACAGAACACCTCTGAAGGTCTCCACGCAATAACATCAGAGAAGGAGAAACAGCTGGCTGCTACCACTTCAACTTTAGGACAAAAAGAAAAACACTATCCGAAGTCACGGACAACAAAAGAGATGTAGAAAATGGTGACTGGTGTTTGGAGCTCTCTAGTTTCCTCCGGCAATGCGGTTTCTTTTATCAGCGGGACATGGCCTATGGATGATAGCTGACGGGAGCGGTGAGAGTTCCATGACCGTGTTTGTGTTTAAAAGCTAGCTTGTTTTGAAGATTTGCTATTGTAGCTTTAACGTAATCAAGGTTACGTCAGGTTACATTTCTGAAAACTTAGGCTGTGTACACACGTAGCCAGGTATCTCACAAAACAAAGATATTTTTCTATAACCGTCCACATGAAAGTGAACATAAACGGCACCAAAAACAATTCTTTCAAAAACCTCAGACCAAGCGGTTTTGAAGGATTTGGAAATTCTCCATTATCAGCATTTGATTGTGGACGTAAATAACTATAGGTTTTAGGTTTCCAACATCACTGCCCGTGATAAAAATGATCCGTTACTGCTCTATGTAGAAGATCGCGGGCAAAAGACAATGCTAAAGATGGTTATTGCCCACCACCTAGTTATTCTAAATCCAAGGAAGGTTTTTAGGTAAAGTCGTCAATGATTTGGGGAACTCCTGCCACCTACAGGCTTGGCATGTCTATGAATGTGCTTCACAATGCACTGGAGTTTATTTGGTGTGGACCCAGGTTTTTTTTTCCCTAGACGTATGGGGGATAATCTTTGGCTTAAAAAAACCCCAGATATGTGTGTACATGTCCTTAATGAGGTCACAGATTCAGGTGTTACAGAAATAGTGCATCCTTGGGCTACCAAGTACCCTTTTTACCTTTTAAAGCCTATTTTATTTGTTCCTTCTTTCCAAGCAGTCAGGTGTTCTTGCACCTTTTTTAAAAACGTGGTCCTCATCAGAAATTCATTGTGTTTTCTTAAGGATTTTTAAAAAACATTTTACTCATTTGCTGTCTAGCCCTTGTGACAATGACAACAAATTGTGACGTGTGTGGAGAAAATAATAATATTTAGTAGGGGTGCACCGATCTATCGGCCTCGATCTCAGGTTTTTCTCAAGATCGATGATCGGCCAAAAACTGCAATTGGTGCACCCCTAGTTAATGTTAAAGCAAATCATTGCTATAGAATAATTGTTTTTGAACAAGTGTGTCAAAACAGGTACAAAAGTTTTGTTTTCAAATTTTGAAAAATGAAAGTCTAAAGGAACAAATATGATTTTGTAGTTCAAACAGCAATGCTAAATATGTTTATTTATATTTGAGAACATGACCGCATGTCCAGTTGAAACTGGTATTGTTTCGTGAGTATTCATACTGGTTTTCTCAATAAAAGGAAATTGAAACATCTGCTTTTAGTTAAGATAAAATCGGTATTGGCAAAAATCTGTATTGGCAAGCCAGGTTTTTCTCAAGATCGGTGATCGGCCAAAAACTGCAATCGGTGCACCCCTAATATTTAGGGATGTCTGACATTATCGGCAAATACTGGCATTAAAATATAATCAGAACATATTGGTTTCAGTACTTACTTTTTCATTGACAAGTTTTAAAGATCATGCACGTTATACACCAAACTTTTCAGCTACTTCCCCCCTAACTCAAAATATGATAGAACCGTGGTCTGGTTATTAAGATACTTTGGTTTGTCTGGCCTAACTTAAACTGAAGTTGTCATATTTTGCACACATAATGTTAATGGTTTAAGTATGTATGATAGATTTGTGACGTTAGTTACCTAAAATTACGCTTTTTATGATGGGGACCCCACATATATCGGTATCTGTTTATATCGACATCAGAAATTAAGAGTCAGACATCCCTAAAGATTTTATTTTTATGTCAGTCAAACTTTTAGCTTTGGCATTTGTCACAGATTCCACTACAGAAATAGAAACAACATTGTGTCTTTGTAAAAGGCAGCTAGAAACAAAGTCCCTAAACATCTTTAGACACAACACTGGTTTATTCTTTGACTTTAGGCGCCTTTTTAATGCCTGAATGACTCAAAGGTCAGACTTAAGTGGCTTAACAAACAAAAAAGCCCAGTCACCTTTACAGATTTCAGCCAAAACAGACCCTTTAATACTACACTGCCTCAGAGTTTTCATTAAGTTGTGACCATATGTAGTCATCTATTTGCAAGACACGATAGGAATCGGAAACTTCTACGCTGCAAAGGAATGACTGAGCTGCTTGTGGTGGATGACACTACTTCCTTCCATGCCTGTTAACTGGGAACTCTGGAGTGTGTGAGCTCACTTACAGCAATCAGCACCGGGCAGGACTGGGAGCAGGGAGACAGCTGGAGGAATGGGATGCGAGAGTAGCTGGCGGCTATAAAGTTTCCTTTCAAAGGCATACCTAAGACGACCCTGTTTGCTCTCATCCTCAGAGAGCAATGCAGAGCTTTATTCAGATGTATGTAAACCGAGCCACGCAGGCAGACACAAGACGACAAAACACGATGAAATGACGAAAGACCCAACTAGACCCAAGCACTAAACAGCAATTTGGGGCGTGAACGCCTCTCAAACTCCAGATTTGAACCCAGCTAACGCTAGCCACTGAAAAGCTAACATTTAGCTGTTGCTAGCAATTTTTACAAATTAAAAAAAACTGAGTCAAGCAAACATTTTAAGTGAGAATACGCTGATTTATTGAGGGGCTCTGGCACTCTTCCTCCCCCCAAGAAAAGCCTACATTTATTCTGGAAAGCTGCGGATGCTTTCAAACAACCAAACCATATTTATACGCCCGTTGGAGAAAAAAAAGAGGGATGGTAAAATGCCGGTGTTGTGACGAAAAAAAGCACCCCTGCCGTGAAAAGCACCTCTGTTAGGAAAACGCATTTTTACTAGTAAATTCTGATAAAGTGACAAACGACAATATCTTTTCAGTACATGTAATAACACGTCATTCATAATTACTTCATTTGATGCATATATCTAGTCGTGGTGCTTTTATGGCAGCTACGCTACCAAGATAAGCACTCCCTGGAAATTTTCTACTGTTGCTCTAAGCTGAAAGTATTTTTGGGAATATAGCCAGGGACTGATAGTTTGATATTTTTGGTTGTAACTAATTTATTAGAGAACAAACTGCATTCGAAAGCGCTTTCTTCGACGGGGGTGCTTAATTCGGCATAACACCAGTGAAGTCCCATGCCAGGTTTGGAAGGATAGCACGTTTACGTAGCTTTTAGCAGAGAGCCTGACCTATAATATCTATCCGTATAAATGAGACAATGCTAGAAAGCCGACACAGCGAGGCGGTGTTTTAACTGGGTAGCAGGGAAAAGAACAATCCGTAAGGCCCAATTAAACCTCCATTTACACTGGACACGTTCATCTGGAGCTCCATGTTATTGCCCGTGTATATTCGCCCATATATCCCACATTTGTTTGCCCTGTGAGGGGATACCGTGAGCCCGTTACACAGTGTCCCGAGGTGGAGCAGAGCGTTTGGGTCTACCCGGGCTGGACTTACCTTGCTTGCTCTCTATTTTTCTCGACATTTTCGTAGCCAGCAGCAGCTGTGATCCCACTCGCAGTTCAACAAAACGGTAAGCTGCAGACGAGCCTCGCCGCGCGTCTCCAGCGATTATTCCTTCATTTTCGATACACTGTTGTGTCCATGAGATGATCCCGTCGGGCTAAATATAATGTAGTTATAGGCCACACACATTGGTACGGTCAAAAGCGATCCTCCGTCCGTCTCCGGGGTAATTTTCACTGGATACACACACTCTCTCTCTCTCTCTCTCCCTCTCTCCCTACACACACAACACACTCACGTTAATGCCTCGAACCGGGCAGAATGCCTTGATTTAGTGCAACAGCGCCCCCTTGCGTGTGGAATTAGACATGGCAATCTGTCAACAAGGGGCTGGGCGTGTTTCAGTCCAAAGAGCTCCAGCAGCAGACCAGACTGTTGGCAGGTTTTCACACATTAAACTGTGAAGTAACTCTTGTGTACTTTAAAATATAAACAACAAATTTGCTGTATGAACACAGACGTGAGCGAAAAACAAGTCCATTTTAATTCAAGTAAAGTGATGGAAAGTTTCAGAAATATGCAAATAAAGGTAGTTTGTCACTTTACAAAAGCAACAATGATCCAAAACATAAAAAGAGAAAATAAACAGAACAAACATAACACTGTTGTTCCTTTCAACTAAATAACAGCTTTAATATAACATATAGATATAAAGAAAAAGTAGTTTTTCAGTTCACAACTATTGTGAAAAGCTAAACTAGACAAAAACAAACAGAACCAGCAAAACATCCTCATTTATTTCAGCTGAACAGCATCCCCTACTAGAAGAATATTGTTTTTCAAATCAAAAATGCAAAAAAGAAAGAAAAATGACTAAATTAAACAAACCAAAATTCATTTTCTTATTAATTTTCTTTTCCATTTCCTCACATTTTTTAAATCAATTTTTACTTTCCCCATTTTTTATGATGTTTTTTAATCATGTTTTAAAATTTCATCATCTCTTAATTTTTTAAAATTTCTTTACAAGCTCCTTGTGATTTTAATTTTTTTATTTTTATTTGAGAGGCGCTATATAAAAGAACATTTCTTCTTCAAACCAAAGGAAGTGAAAGTAACAACACACCTTAATTTCTTTCAACCCCAAATAAAAGACAAAATAAGCTAAATAATAAATTTTTTAACAAAAAACAGAACAAAATAGCACATTCATAATAAACATTTTTTTTGCCTTAAGACTGATCCCTGAGGTACACCACATGTACACATGAATGACAAATGATAAATGACCTGCCTTTCAGAGAGGACTCCAAAGTGCTTTACATTACAATAAATCATTCATTCGGGCACACACATTCACAACCTGGTGGTGATGAGCTACAATGTAGCCACAGCTGCCCTGGGCTGCACTGACAGAGGCGAGGTTGCCAAGCACAGGCGCCACCAGCCCCTTCGACCACCACCAGCAGGCAAAGTGGGTTAAGTGTCTTGCCCCAGGACACAACCTCAGAATTCCCTGCCAGGAGCCGGGATCGATCCCACAATCTTCCGATTACTAGTTGTGTATGTGTTGTCAATTGCTTCAGTTCAATATATCCTTGGAAAGTCATTTTGTTTCATCATCAGATCTAGATGACACACAGCTAGCGATCTCCATGACAAAAACCAAGTTCCTCCTTTTATTTCGATATGTTCTGTCCCATTGAAATGTTTTTTTTTTCCCAGTATTTTAGCCAATAAGACAGTAAAATGGTCTGTTTCTGCCTGCAGGATGTAATTACTGGTGATTTTAGCTGATATGACAGCTGCTGTATATAAAATAAAACAGTTTGCTGTTTCACCATGGTTGCTATAGGCATGAGTGATTGTATCACATCCTGTTCCTGAAAATCACTTTTTGAACTGAATGCATCTAAACTAATTCAATTTCAACACGGCTGAACATTAAGTTTAGTCTAAACTTTGATTAGATTTACCTAAAGTGGTTGTTTGAAAGTCTTTTTCTTGTTGGCACGTCACCCAACGGCGCTGCTTAGTATTCCAGGAGAATTAAAGAACCGATTTAACCCCAATTTTTATAATCTGCTGACGAGATCTTTTGCCTCCTCGGTGCTGCACATTATCCCGGCCATTAAGGAGCAGCCATAGTGTAGATTATGCCTCTGGCATTTCAAGTGAGCATGCTATGTCATCTTTTTATGAATAATTGATCTGACTGACAGAATGATCCTAATTCTCTGAGTGATCTGGGCCAGCTTGCACTCTTGAAAAGTAAAGGCATGCGTTAAAACACCGAGTTCATTAGCTGCTGCAGGATGCTTCCACCAAAGCTTTGTGCATCTTACCCCAACCCCATCAGCTGTTTTTAATCAGCTATCAAACCAAGGCCGAGTGTGTCAGGGATTCATATTTACACTGGCTGTCATGCTGCCCGCTCCCTTGTGTTCTTGCTTGTGCAGCAGAAACCACACCCATAGAAGAAGTGCAAAGTGCTTGTTTGTGCGCTGCTTGGTGAGAGGTGTGTGTGTGGTGCAGGAGGGGTGGGGGGGGACGGGGTGGGGCGTGGAAGGAGTGGAATACCTTCCCTGAGGCTACAATAAAAATCGCAGAAGAAAGACAATGAGCTGCTGAGGAATAACAGACAAGTCAGGGCAGATTAGAGTGGAAAAGTCAAAAATTCAATTACTCTGGAGAATTTCCACCCAGGATTTCTTAAAGGTGCATACTCAAAGATAGATGTTGCATGGCCACTTTTAAAAATCTCAATCTTTTCAGTTTGGATTATTTAAAAGAAAATAAAAAATTTAAAGCACAAGTTTAGATATGATCAACAATTATTGGTAGAATTAGCAACAAACACTTTTTGTTAGGACCGTTTGGATTCCTCGTGGTATCTTGAAGTTTTCTTAGTTTAATTCTGCAAGGACTGTGAGCTGTTGGGTTAATAAATATGGATTTTTACATTTTTTTCCACTTAAAATTGGTTAGTGGCATTTGCTGATATTTCCCCTAAGATTAGAACATACTCTATCCATCCTCTTTGGGACCTTTTTTTGTGAAATGCCTCATCCTGATTTTCTTGCACATGATTTGTTTTTAAAGTTCATTAGCCTTATTCAGGATGAAGAAAAATCTTTGTTCTGATTTGTTTATTCTGAGAGCCGAAGCAGTCACAACAAAAGTTTGATCAACCTCCTTCAGGGACTTTGATCTGCCTTCTTAGCAAATTCAGTAAGTCATTTTCTAGGAGAATCTTTATTAGTCTTCCATGTGTCCTCCAGTACTGCAACTTTTTTTATTTGTTGAAATGCATGCATTGAGGAGTCCCAAACTGTTGTTTATATAAATGTAAAATTAATGTTTGAGATGATGGCATTTTTTAAATTAACTTTGAATTTCAGAAATATTAACAATCTTTGCAAATAAGCTGCTTTTGGTTGGAGCTCAAGTCTCTTGCACAGATCATCTGTTTTCCTTTTTCACTCTATATTCTAAATATTAGAAATATGAATTTTTCCTAAAATGTTTAAATTAATTATTGTTATTATTTAGGCAATAAAAATGTAACTTTGATTACCCCAGAAACCACCATGCCAGTATTTTATTTCCAATGACAACAACAGCCTGTATCATGGTCATGCTGAGCGGATCTTTACCGCCATCTACCGTCCAACTGGCGCATTACAACTATAATCTAATGTTCCACATTTCACCACAAGGTGGTGCTAGTGAACTGCTGATCATTGAAGCACCCGTGCGCTGTTCTGTTGTGGTTTATTTAGCTATAAACGAGCAAGTAAAGATGTGTTAATAAAATGTAATTACAAAGTGATTAAATAAATTTAAAAGTCTCTCTGCACAGTGCCATTTTTCTTTTTAAATGAAGCAGATAGATGGAATTTAGCGTAGACAAATCTAAAAGAACCTAACTTCAGGAAATAACTAAAATCATTATTCCTCTGCTTTAAAGTGACAACTATTCTTTCAAGTGGAACAGATGATCCCAAGTCAGGCATCAATCACTCTCTCTCTGCTCAGATATTCATGATCAAAATGCACAATGATGGTTCACATGATGCACAGGGGGGATTTCCACTCTGATTGGGTTTGCTGTGGGGTGGATGCAGTTCACCACAGACAGGGGGAAAGAAAGGAGAAGCAAGACAGTTTTGTGAGTTGAGAAATAGTCAGTGGGAGCTGGGAGAGAAACGGCGTTTGATCTGTGTGTGTGTGTGTGTGTGTGTGTGTGTGTGTGTGTGTGTGTGTGTGTGTGTGTGTGTGTGTGTGTGTGTGTGTGTGATGCAGAGCTCAAACGCAGTTTAAGGTTCTGTTAACCTTGGCCAGCGGTCAGGCCCCTCCGTCTGTCGCACATCTGAGAGTTGGAGAAACAGGGATGGGATCAGTGAGGCTCAAATGCCTGAATGTATTTGATGGAATAGGAGGGAGAATATACCCTGGCAACAGTCGGGGGTCCTCTGTCTTTGGGCCTTTTGTCAATGTTCTGTTTCTAATGAGCTTCTCGTGGAGGGATTACCATGAGCCGGACAGCTAGAGGTAAGGATGTAGAGGTGAGAGGCACACAGGGACTGAACAGAGGCGATGGACGGAGAGGACAAGATGTTTAGGTCATTACCTCGCCAATGCTCTATGGGAACGAAGCATTCTGTCACTGTCACGAACAAACACACCGTGACACGGCCGACAAGGCTGGAGATTCAGATGGAGGAGGTCACTGACAGCCAGCATGGAAAAGCAAACACTCCTTTCTGTGTGCACCAGTGTTGCCAGACTGGAAATGTTCAAGTATCGCACCAGGATCTTAAAATTATTTTGAGAAAAATGATCGTACACTACTTGTGTCTGATGACCCACAGCTTCATTATTAGTGTATCACAGTGCAAAATGATAGTTTTAGCTTTAGGAATGTGTCTGGATGCAATCCGCAGCCGCAGAATAGCTAAAATGATCGTACATAATGGGATTTACGATCATATCCTACAAATACGATAATTATCATACGTCCGGCAACACTGGTGTGCATGAACACCCTGATAAAACCTGATCTAAAGAGTTTTTTTCATATCCTTCTCACTTTGAGAGGTTTTGCAAAGATAAATTTGTCAACATCCATCCTTTTTCATCCATGAAACAGATGTTCAGTGGAATAAATCATTTGTATTTCCTTTTTTACTTGCCTGGAATAAATTAATAAAAAAGTTTGAAAATATTTTCCTAAGAAAACTTTTTTGTTATAATTTATTTTCAGGTCCTACGAATAGTTTGTACATCCCTTTCAGTGTAAAAAATGAATACATTTTTTTCTTCCTCATAAGTTTTTATGGGAAAGGAAACAAATGTGTGTGTGTGTGTGTGTTCAGTTGGAGAAGCAAACACGCTTAAGGGTGGGAATTATTTATGTGCTGACACAGTGTATTGTAGTGCTGCTCTTTAGAGCTCTACGAGGCGGTGACCTCCGGTTTTCGGAAGGCTGCTCTTTGTTTAAGATCACGTCATCCTCTCGCCGTGACACCGACGGCCTCACTCTCTACACTCCATCCTTTCTTCTCTGTTATTCGTGGGGATTTTAAATGGTCGACCTTTCTTCCAGGTTGGACCTCTGTCCTTCCAGTGCTCCTGATTGACATTTAACTCAGAGGCAAGGGTAAAGAAGGGCAAAGGAGCATGAAATGAGACGAGCCGCAGGGGTTCTCAGTGAGACCTGACCACTTGCTATCTCGCGCCTCCATTAGCTGCCCGCTGAAGTCCTGGGAGACTGGAGGCGCCCCCGGCCTCGAGAGGTGTGAAAGCACACAAAGCCCGGAGCTGTGTGGACCAGCTCTGTGATGTGGTGACACTGAGAACCATTAGAATTCTTTAGATGATCGTCTTTGCAGCGGACCTAGCTTCCTGTCCACCTCCCACGCTTGACTTCAGAGGGCTAAATGTCATTCTTCATCCTTTGCTTTATTTTGCTCAGCAGGCCAGGGGCATTTAACGGGCATTTAAGGGTGTTACCTTAGTGACACTTAAAGCTGTGGTCCGTAGCATGACGTCATCTGGAAGGAGCTTAGAGCCACCCCTCATAACACGCTCAAATAGCGCTAACGGAGGGCTGCTGCGGTTGCATGTTTTTGATATGTTCCTGCTCAGAGACACCTGATTCTAACAGATGAATTATCACCTCAGCCTTCATCGGGTTCTGCAGGAGCTGCTAATCAGTCATTTTAGTCAAATCTGTAGTATTCAAGCAGGGGAACATCTACAACCAGCAGGAATCCTGCACTTGTGATGCTAGCACACCCCTGCTAGCGCTACAACAGGCTAAAACAATAGTCCAAAGTAGCACAACAAGCATTTTTATGTTACTTTCAAAATTTTAAATATTGAACTTTAACATTTTTCTATTGTAAATGTCCATCGCTCTTGTGTTTATTCCTAAAAAGGAATAAACACAAGAGCTCTAGATGCACCTGATAGTTTGGATTTAGTATTTTACTGCAGCTGAAATGTTTGCATTTGAAAATGAAATCAGAAAAACACCCACCCTGTGTGTGACCCCCTCCTTTCACGACTCACCCCATTATTTCAGAGTGTAACACCGGCCTGTTGTACTGGCAGGTGTCGTCAGCAGTTGACAAGGATGCATCACGTCGTTTCACCAGGGCTTTCACAGGAGCACTTATTATGAAGGCGTGGACTGACACAGTCTGGTCTGTCAGTGTCACATTTTTAGCTAGTGCCAGATTCTGGGTGAAGGGGGGTGGGGGGGCACCTGTGGTGCTGGCATGAGAAGCCAGCTGCATAAGTGCCCTGCTTACAATCCACACAAGAGCTATTTAACAAGATCAGTGATTAAGACTGTGAGTAATTGGAGTGGGAAAGTGCAGCCTGAAGCTAAAACTACATAACCGACACTTGAATGGGAAAAGAAGAAGTGGGAGGGTGCGTTTTTGACCTGAAAGTCTTGATTAGACGTTTTAAGAATTAATCAGTCATGCATCATTAGGTGGAAAAAAATCAGTGAATCAATCAAACATTTACTTAGGATTGAATCATAATGTGTAGAGAGTGAAAAGTTGTAACTCATTTTAAAAAGGAAAGGATAAGGACACTTTATATCACCAAAATAGACAAATGTATTTTTAAAATATCATAATTGTCTTTTTGAACTCATTAATTCAATTCAATTCAATTGAGTTCAATTCAATTCAATTTCATTCCATTCCATTCAATTCAATTCAATTTCATTCAATTACATTACATCTCAAGGCACTTTACCAAGGAAACATTCCAATTGAACCTACTTATCAGTACACTGATTTCTGTTCATTAGTTCAATTATTTAAAAAAATTTGATTTAAAGAAACCCAGCAGATTGCATCGAGTCACTGACTTGTTGTGTCAGTGACTTTACAGCAATCCCTCATATTAAGCAAGCATGTAGCGACAGTGGAGAGAAAAACTCTCCATTAAAGGACACAATTCTTTTTTAAATTAATTAATCCAAGTAGAATGTGCAAACCATAAAGCTTAATAACACATTTTAGGTTTAATTCATAAAATAAGTCAATGTTTTTTTTGATTACCATGAAAGATTCCTAAATGAAACATAAAATCGCTTTGTTTTGTTCTTTCTTGAAATTCACTCATTTTTGCTATAAAAACGGAGTCCCAAGCATCAAAACAAAACGTGCCCTGAGGAACTTGACTTGTGTCCCCTTAACGCAAACCTCACAAATGATTTTTGAATAAGAAAGCTTAAATTTGAATGAGTTTAACAACATATTCAGTAGAAACAAATAAATAAAAAGCCTAGATTGGAAGATGAAGATGACTATTGACAAAATTCACTGTTTCCAAATTAACAAGAGATAATTGAACAAAGGATAAAATGAGAGAGGTATATTTATCATGGATGTTTACCATCATCTCTTTTAAAGGTGGATGGAGTGACATCATCATCTGCTTCTGTTGTACACATGTAGCCATGACTGCAATGTGAAAGTTGAAGATGAGAAAAAGCACCCCCTAGTGGCTGGTTTCAGTTTTAAGCCCCGCCCCTTCATCATTTTTCTCACACATTTAGTTTCAATCACATGCAGGTGAGTAGGTGGGACTTTTAGCTCCACCGTTGCAAACGTTGGCACCAAAAATAAAACATGGCGGCACCTTTAAACAGAATTTTATACCGTCACTGTTTAAAAACAGACCTAGGGTACTTTGACACTTTAATCTGTAGCGCTGCACAATCAGCAGGAAACATGTTCTCTACAGTCGGACATTATGTCCCCTCCAATGCTCCGCTCCAGATGTTCTGATCTTTCCTCCATATTGTTATTTCCTATTGCGGAGGCCGCGTTTTGACACAAAACTCAACACTTTGGTTACATGCTTCCTGCTGATTGCAGAGCTCTGTGGGTTAGTGTCCATGGCCAAACAGACTGAGGCTCTTTGTCCATAATTGTATTAGTTGGTGATGTTTACCTAAAGAGAAAATGTTTGCAATTTAGGTGTGTGCCACAATGTTTAATGGCACTGAAATTCAAATAGGTGATTTAAAATTCAGTTTAATCTCACCTGCATTACTGTTCTGAAATGTGGTCGTATTCAAGAGGTAAGTGGATAAATGGTCACTAACACTACAATAGTGCAGCTATCTCCTGATCCCTGTTTATTAATACTGTTTATGATTTTGGTGAGAGATGCTGCTCTAATACAAATTTTGCACTTATTTTTAAAAGGATGATCTGTTTTCCTGGTGGTAAAATGTGTATCATGAGTATAGATTTCATTCAGTTTCACTTTTTATAGTGCCAGTTCACAACACAAATAACCCCAGAGCATAAAATTCATATATAAACGTTATTGTGACTGAAATCACATGAAGGAAATGAGGAAAAAAATCTGAGAAAATCTAGAAGTCTGCATTCATACCTTCTGTTTCAACCAACGGGTCTGAGAGGACAGGAAACCAACACAGAAGCGTTTTACCACTCGTCATTTCTGTGGAACATAGCAAGAGAAAGCAAAGCTCATGACAGCAGTATCTGTAAATACAGCCATGAAGAGTATAGATAGTAAAGACAGCAGAGTGATATTTATTAGTCAAGACAGGATACCGGAAGTCATTTGATCTACAATCCATATTTGTTCAGTAAACATTTACATTCTGAGCAATGCAAGACTGGGTTCTCATCTAAATCATGTTACACATAATAATGCATAGTTAGAAAAAATTATTTTAGGATGAACAACTGCTGCGGTGCAAAGAATCTGACTAAACAAGCAGATGCACAGAGTCCTCGGCGTGTGTGTGTGTGTGTGTGTGTGTTGCTTGTATCTACATCTCACTGGTATTCTTAACATTTAACTCAATTACTTGGGGACATATTTAGCTTCTTATGGGAAAAGGCAGGATGGGGGTGTGTGCTTCATTCTGTTTTTAGCGTCTTTCTTTAATGAAAGCGATGGTACTTCCACCGGCACACACACTGCAGAAGGCAGGAAAAGCCCTGGACATGTTGCCAGTCTCTCACAGAGCTAACACAGATTGACAGATTAACACACACACACACACACACACACACACACACACACACACACACACACACACACACACACACACACACACACACACACACACACACACACACACACACACACACACACACACACACACATTCCTGTGGGAAATTTACAATCTCTAATCCACCTGATTGTATCTCTGTGGGTTGTGAGAAGATGCCAGTAGAAACCCAGATGAGCAGTATGAGCCCGTGGAAAAAAAAAGAAAGAAAGTATGGTTTCTTAATTTGGTTCATTTGCAAAACACAAACAATTTTTATAAACTTCAGATGTTTTGAGGTACATGTGTTTTTTTGAGACTTTTATTTTGAAGGACTGAAAGAAATTGAGCTCTGGTGAGGTTGCTGCTGCAGAAATAGCCAAATTTTCCCCCTATTAATTAAATGTCTCTTTTTTTCTTATTATTTATTCAGTAAACCACACTCAGAACCCTTGGTTACAATATTCATTAAATCTGAAAAAGTACAGTTGGGTTGAGTATCCCAAGAATGTCATCAAATAGTCATTTTCACTTTAAAACTGGAAATTGCATTTTTTTTTCTTGACATTTATTTTTTGCAAATATAATTTTTCATTGAAACTCAACCTTTCCTCCTTTTCTTTCTTTAGTCTGGCTGGCACTAATGCACCTCCATAGAATAGAAGAACAATCAGAAATGCATGCTAAAGATCAAACCTGGAAACTAATAAAGTTTCTCAATCGGCCACGGAAAAAAGAACAACAACATAGCATTGGAACAAATTTGGGAAAAAAGAGACTTTCTTGCAGCAAAACAACAAAAAAAGTAATTTCTCCACTAATTTTGTTGAAAACTAGTTTGAGAGTCAACCAGGGTGATGATCAGACAGAAGCAAAACACGCCCCCTGTTGGTGGAGGTATAAAGTGTTCTTCAGCTGCCACCAAGCGATCAAAAATAGGTTTTCATCTAGAATATGTTTTCGAGACTCTTCCCTTAACACACACACGCACACACACACACACACACACACACACACACACACACACACACACACACACACACACACACACACACACAAACATGCTGCGTTGTGCATTGCAGAAGGAGGACACAGGGACAAAAAGAAATAACACAGTCCTTATTATCTCCTCCTCAGACAGTCAGCAAACACTAAACTCTGAAGCAACGAGGAAAAAAATGCAACCATAACAGAGAGGAAGACAAGAGGCAGCAGCTTCAGCAGAGCTGTGCTGACAACTTTCTAAAGGCTGATTTAGCGAACGAAGCTACATCTGTTGAGCTTCGGTGACATCCCCTGGATTTTTTGGGCTGCTTTTTCTCTGATTGTGTTGCAGTCAGGGTTTTGATGCAGGCAGAGTAACCCAGTTTGCTTTTCAGGCAGGAAAACTTCAGCTCCGGACCCTTTCAGCATCCCAGCCCGGGTACTGGCACAAACAGAAACCCAAACCTTCACAAACCTACTGTTCAAATCGCAGAGATCCTGTTTTGGCCTCTCTTCTCCCTCCCACTCAGTTTCAGTCTCTGTGAAGTGTTCGGTAAATCCGTAGTTGGTGTGTTGCTTTGAAAGGAAGCCAGGTACAACGTGAAGGCAGAGAAGACAGAGACAGGTCTTCAAAGGCAAAAAAACATTTGGACAGCGTGTGAGAGCCGAAGCATTTGCTCTGTTCTGGTGTGAACTAGTGCTTGTGACATGAACGAGGGGACAAGTGCGTGTGGAAAAGCGCCGGTCTGTCATGTATGATGTATAATTAATGTGGAGAGGTCACGATAACATAAAGCTATCTGTTACACTCGTTTTCTTATAGATAATCCCCCATCAGACGATAGCTCCTCTAAACGTTTTGGTTTTGTTCTTTATTTGACTCTTTTTGCTCTTGTCTTGTGTGTGATGGATGCTTTATGCCAAAGGACAAGAAAAGATTAAAGATTATAAATACGGAACAGCCGTGTGCTTCTGTTTTTTTGTGTGGTGCACCGAGGCAGAAGAGAGGCATCTTAAATAAAGAATGCAGTTCCCTTGTCTTTAAAGGTGTGGTTCACTGAAAAAACATTTTTAAATCATGTTTCTGATTATAATCGGTCATTCTGAGTTTTTGATGCAGGCTGAACATGAAAATAGTCTCCTACACCTATCTCCTGCGTTAGCTTCTGATAGAAAATAGACGGTGAAACTCTAGGATTTGAAAATCCTGACAGATCTACATCACACTGTCACTAAATATTCATAGACTCACTCATCTTGATCCGAGACGGGGAAGGCTGTTGTTGGTTTAGCGTCCAGGAAACAGCAGAGAACGTCTCGGCTACTAGAAGCTAACTGTTAGCATTAGCTACTCCACCACACAGCAGAACTCCTTCAGGCTTGTGTTATTTGTGGAGATAAAACATCAACGTTGCAGAGCAAACAGAGTCAGTGGTTTTGTTAGCCAATCAGCGGCGAGATGTCCAAATATCAGGAAATAAGACTCTAAATCCTGTCGTCTGAAGCTCCGCTCTGATGTGGTTCACTGAAACAGGTGCACAGGTGCTTTTCTTCCCCAGAGTACGATAAAACAAAAACAAATATTATTAGGATGTATTAAGAGTCATACATATTTATGATTAATCAGTTTTTTGTAACAAGTAAATATCTGATCACAATGCTTAGCTAAAACAAATATATGATCAACTGTCAGCAACTCTTTATTCCTCTTTTCCCTTCAGTGGTAAAATGTTTCCAGAGAGGGGGTGCCTAAACTTCTGTATGTTTTTTTTCTTTCACACTCCAAAAATAAAATGCAAAAATAAAAACAAACACTGACTGAATATCGACTGGTTGCTCTCCTCTGTATGTATGTTGTGTACCTCGAATTTTTGATCCACAGCAGCAACTTCTGAGGATTCTCGGCCCTCCGCTGCTTTGCTTTATGTTCTTAAACGAGCAGCGTTTCAAACTTTTTACCAAGAGTCTAAAAATCAAGCATTTTTCAGTTAAATCTGATGATCCAGGGTAAGCTTCATTCACAACGTTGCACTCTCATTTGTACTGACACACTTACATATTTTAATCTTTTACTGTTTATGCAGAGCATCTGGGGTGCTTCGGTTTTCTTTTGGATGCAGAACATTCCACGTATATTTAGAACCTTTCTGGTGTTCCGTATCAGATTGTGCTTGGTGGGACGTATGGTACGCTGCAAAAAAGCATATATATATATATATATATATATATATATATAAAGTTTTGTTTTCAACACGTCTGCTGTGGTTTCAAGAAGTTATTTCAGGAACAGTATGGAAAACAACAGATTTACCTCCAGAGGTGGCACTCAGTACTTTCTGTTTGTAAAAGGGTCTAATTCAAGAAATAGATGGTCCCAGAAAAAAGAACATTTATGGTTTTGAGTTCTTCATTCAGGATGAAAACATTGCTATTGCATGAAAATGTGTGGCTAGTGGGGTCTGCAGAAGCATAAGAACAAAGTTAGCTCCTTATTATGCATGATTATGGTTTTCAGCATCCAATCAAACCTTCTGTAACAAGACTGTAGTCATTGTTGGGTTCCTGGACTTTGTTTGGTTGTCAAAAATGTGAAGCAAATGTCTTGAAAGAATCGGGAATGAATGTCAGGAATTATCTACTTACATTGAGTCAGAAAGTGTGAGGATATGACCCCGGATTCACCAGGTGCGTAAGCGGTGCATGAAATAAAAACGTGTTTAGGTTCAACGGCGCGTTTCTTCTCACCAGGAGCGTTTCAGATGCAAATTGGCAAAGAATGCGTTCCATGCAGGTGGTCCTGTGAGGTACGAAATCACCAGAGAATTGCGAGATCACGCTTGATTTCAGCAGTTCACATGATAACAAGCAAGGGGAAAGGCAGCAGCATGTGTCCAAAAGGTCTGTGGTTTGTTTTCTTTTCTGTTTACCTCGATCATGGAGGTGTCACAGGTAATGACATATTTGTTTTCAGTAGTTAAGCAACTGACTTTTATTTTGAAAGTTTTTTTCACCTGGTTCATGTGTTTGACTTCCTGTCTGGCCCGATCTGAACTGCTGAGCTTGATGTGTTCTGGAAGCGTAAAAAATAGACCCAAAGTTTACATTTAGCAAATCAAAGCAACGCTTCTGGGATGCGGCCAAAATTCACCGGTTCGCGGTCGGTAGAAACACACCTGTTAACTATAATGGCGGCTTAGCTGAGTATTATGCCTGGTGGGCATTACCCAATCAATGCACATGTGGAAACCCAGGGTGAAACAAATTTGGGAAGAGTTGTGACAGATCAAAGGCAAATAATGGACATTCCAGGTGTGACAATGTCGTAGCTACTCATTACAAAATCACAATTTAAGACATGTTTAGACTAAACTGCAAGAAAAGCACATTTGCAGTGTTGACACAAGTGTTATAAATACAAATTATGTAAATCCAACTGATAATTTCCCCCATTTTCTGAACATACATACTTAAAGTAACACAATAGTTTTTTAAAGAGCGAGTAACACCTAAATCAACTTTTTGTTGTTGTTGACCTGTATAGATGAGTGTCTAATAGTGCTGTACATGTGTAGTCATTATTTTGGCAGTTTAGTGCAACTAACTTAAAATGTAATATTACAGGCAAAAACCATAATTCTATCTCCATCTTCAGGTTAAGTCTCTGCTCCACACTGATTTAGAATCAGCCACAGCTGATTGCTGTAGAGCTGCAGTGCAGGGTGACGTATGTATCGTACTACGTGGCTGCACTGGACTCCAGCTGAGTCGGCTCCACCTCCACCTGGCGCAACCACTCACCTGCTGATATGACACGTTAGGGCCCGGAGCCGCTCGCCTCCTTGAAAAAACCTCCTCCTCCCCCCCCCTTTTTTTCTGGTGATCGCGGTGGACAGGAAATCCTCCAACCTGCTGGTGCTTCTGAGGCTGCTCTTCTCCTGAGCGGTAGGTTTGCTTGTTTGCGCACTCGTGTACACGTGCTAGTGCGCGCACGCTTGTAAACGACTCGTATTTTTGACTGGGAAACTCCGAGGGCCCATGTGGGGCAGTTGAGGGTGGTGCTGTCAATCATTGCCTCAATGGCGCTCTCTCTGTCCTCCAGGTGACACCTTTTTTGCAGGTATTTTTCTAACAGGAAGTCTGCTTGGAATAAGTCTCCACCCATGGTGTTACTCACCCTTTAAACTTTGAGCTAGAGCTTTAACATTGATCTCAGTGATTGTTGAGTGAGAAACTTGACCAGTTTCATATTTGACACCACTCTGCAGCCCTCTACTGGACAGATACTGCACTTAGTTTAGTGGAGCGGGTAGCTGTTGTAGGGGGCGGTCTTAAACCTGCTTTAGGGCTGTTAGCTGTAATGCTAGCGGTTAGCATTTTCAGTTCACCAATCGTCAGTAAAAAGCACAAGAAGAAGAAAAAGAAGTTTTCTTTTTCTGTTGCTTTTTTGTTCATCTTTGGAGGGCAAAGCAAAGAGCTAAAACCAGAGTAAACATCGACTCGGCCTAATTTGAGGAAGCTACAAAATCATGGACTGATGGTGACCTGGCTTTGTTGCTAGACTTGTAAGTAATAATAATTTTTTGTCCAACAGTGTGAATCTTTTAACTTTGTGGTTTATTTTAGAATTAGTTGGCTCATGTTAGTGTTAGCTCGTTGTTAGCGTTAGCTACAGCAGGGCTGCTGCAGGGTTGTTTACGGTAGTTGTAATTCCACTTTCAACCAGTAGGGCGGAGGAGCAGGAAACTCCTCTGTGTTACTTTAAAAGTGTCACAATATAAACATTGCCTTTCATAATGAAGGTTTTCCAAATTTGTGTCAATGTAGCCCTGTTCCAATAATTAGTTTGGGTCATGTAGGGCACAGCAGGATCTTAATCAAGAGGCCTTCAATGAAAGGACTTGTGGAAATCTCCACCATCAGCCTCATTTGGAACTAAAATATACTCCCACTGCATTCTGCAAAAAGGAGATTTAGTGTAAAACTAAATGTAAAATACTTTTCCCAAATAGCAGAACATTTATGTTTCCTTACATAACACGTTTAAGTTAATATTCAAACTCATTAATGTATATTTTTTTATTCTGCATGCATGCATTCCAAAGAAGTCTTGGTGCAGGGCTGCTGATGGATGCCACTAAACTGGCATGATTACAGAGGAAAGCTGTGGTGTGATCTGGATGCAGATCACTTTGAGGGCCGAAATAGCCGTATGAGTGATAAATAGATGGAAATAGCCTACAGTGTCCGGTTCGCAGGCCCGCTGCCCCACTCTTTGATCTCTGGTCCTAATGAGTTTTGAGAACAGAGCCAAAGATGAGAAGACAGGCTTTTTCAAAGGGAGACATGGGGGTAAGAAGTGCTGTAAGCAGGCCTGAGATGTTGCTTCAACGAACATTAGTATTCCCTTAAGTATTCCCTGCTACATTAGTAAAACCTGCCCACCCAGCTCTCCAGAGCAAGGTCACTTTCATCATTATGAGCTAAGTTATAGCCTACAAAAGGCTTACAGGGATTGAAAGCAAGCATTTGTTTACAAAATAAAATGCTTTTCTCCCCCTACTGTAAACAGATAACTTAATAATGTCAATAATTCCCTTTGTAGGGATGGCAGCTCCCCGCCCACCTTTGGGTAGATCCAGTGGTTGGATTTGTTGGGAAGGATTAGGAAGGAAACCACCGGTGGGCTGAGACATTGCCAGGGGAAAAATATTTGTTAAACTGCAAAGTGCTTGTGTACAGCATATTCGGTTAAAAGCGAAATCCCTGTGTGAGAATATGCAGCTGGATGTGCAATCAAAAAGAATATTTAATGTCTCCCCCCTCTTTTAAATTCAGCATGCGGTGCATTCTGAAATGCTCGTGCTCCCCTTTTTACTGGTGACAGGCATATATTAGCTCTCCACATATTAGCCTCATATCACTCACATCAGATGGAGATCTGTGTCGGTATGAACCACACACCACAGGCCTCGCAGGGAGGAAGCAGCTCTGGTAAAAAGTAAAAAGTGGGAAAGGATTGATTTCTTAACAACGCTCATAATTAATATTGAAGCCATTTATGAACAAATGATTGAAGTTAATTCTACTCAAGGTCCCAGTTGCAGAAGAAGTGGACTTATTTTGATTAATGATGAGAAAAATTAGGAATCCGGTCGTCCTTCCACATGGGATTGATTGAATGTGTCTAATGAAGCGCTGTCAGAGGCTACAGAAGAAGCAGGACATCAAAGCCCGGTTGACAGACAGACCCGTTCTGAGTGGAGCGCTAAACGCTCATTTCTGTTTGAAATAAAAAATAATATATAAAACAAACACATACCTCCTCCTAAAACAAAGAGCCCATCAATCTCCTCCATCAGCATATGATGAAATACAGCCTCCACCTGAAGACGTGCGTCTTTTTAAATTTTTATTTTTACCTTTTTTTTGTCTTCAAAGGCCTCATGCTCAGGCCCAGCCAGGCATGGTTTTGCATCATTAGTGGTAGTGGGTGTGTTTGGAGACGGTCTAATGACAGCTCAGCTTTCAGGCTCAAACAAGAGCCATCGCTCATTTACCTAAATAGATACAAAGATAGATGGAGTTTTTTTTGTAATGATGTACACTTATCAAAGACGTTCTAGTACAAGCCAAATGACACGCCATTCTACTTTAGCCTTTCAAACCAGTCATGGATTTAGTTCGGGGCCATGGATCAGTGTGATAACAGGAAAATTAACCAATCAGACAATGAATGAGGGACAGAAATATTCAATACTGCCACAATTTTTATCATGTCAATTTGCATGAACTCTAAAATTTCATGAGGAGTGTTGAAATGCAATTAATTACAAAGTCTCTTCTTTATGAACATGAGCTCAATTCTAAAAAAAGCTGCGTTTGAGAAGAAAGCTTTGATGAAACCCAAGAAAATCCTGCAGCATCACCTAAAGTTGATTCAGCTGCAGAATCAGGGCACCACCAAGCAGGTGTGAGCGCATCTGCAGCACACACAGGGGACGGCTTTTGCAGGACGGCCCGGTGTCAAGAAGGACAGCAAAGAGACCACAACTCTCCAAGAAAAACACCAGGGACTCTTTTTCTGAGGAGTCAGGGGACAATCATTCTCTGATAGATACACTTTTTGATTGTTTGGGGAAAAAGGATCATAGCAATATGACTTGCTTATAATGGTGCGTTCCAGTTGTCCTCGGGAACTCGTTTTTCCGAGTTAAGTTAATCGGAAGTGAAGCAATGAACTCAAAATTCCAAACTGCGAGCTTGTTTGTTTCAGAGGACCCTGAGATCACCATTTTAAAGATTGCAGCGCCCAGTGCTACCAGTAAGTTGTTGTCGTCTTTATTTTTTTCATCATTTATATGTTCTGCTTTCTTTCTTTTGCTATTTAACAGCACCGAGTTGTTGTTTATTCTTGTTATCAATAGTTATGTTGCTGAAAACGTCAGCATTGCCGCCGAAATTGACCGTTTATGGTTTTTTAGCTGTTCCTGGTGTTTACGTTTTGACGTTTGATTTTTAATGTATTTTTCTGGTTTTATGTGTCAACTGCCGATTGTTGTGTGTGACATTATCATTTTTAAACTAGTTGATAACAACAACACACGCAGCTTTACTGGCGGCATCCATTTTTTTCCGAGTTGGAATCTGGAACGCAAAACGAGCTTGTTACGTCATTTCCTGGTCGGAAATTCCAAGTTCCGAGGACAACTGAAACACACCATTACCCTGCGAAGTCACTCACTCACTCACTCACTCACTCACTCACTCACTCACTCACTCACTCACTCACTCACTCACTCACTCACTCACTCACTCACTCACTCACTCACTCACTCACTCACTCACTCACAATTCAGTTTATTTGTATGACGCCAAATCACAACATGAGTCATCTCAAGGCTCTTCACAAAGTAAACGTTCCAATTGAGTTCAGTTCATTATGCCAATTAGTAAAACCTTTCCTATGCAAGGAAACCCAGCAGATTGCATCGAGTCACTGACTTGTTGTACAGCAATCCCCATACTAAGCAAGCATGTAGCGACAGTGGAGAGGAAAATTCCGTTTTAACAGGAAGAAACCTCCAATAGAACCTGGCTCAGTATGAGCAGCCATCTGCCGCAACTCACTGGGGGTTGAGTAGACAGAGCGCGCACACACACACACACACACACACACACGCTTTTTGGCGCTGATCATTGACATAATTTGCTGCTTAAGCAGTTGCGATATGCTGACGTCTGTGCAAAGTCCTGAAACAGCTGAACTTGTATGGAGACACAACAGCTGAGAGGACCTCACCATCGTATCTCCCAGTCAGATTTCCCCTTCCCAGAATTTACCCTGATGATCCGACAATAGAAACACGTCTATGGGTGCAACGGCAAACTGGACAGAGGAGGACAAAAGAGATGTAAAATAAAATCAAGACTGAGACTTTCAAAAGTGTGGGAGCACTTCATTAAGAAAAAAAAAAAAAAAAAAAAACCAAGTTGACTGTAGATTGTGCAAAGCAGAGCTTTCTTTCTATGGCTGCACCTCTGTAATTCCAACATCTGGAACCATGATGCAACCATCTCTCTATTTGTGTGTTTTAGTGAATAATGTTGACCCTTTTAATTTTGATGTTTGTACTGTAATATGAAAATTCCATGGACTAATGTTAAACAAACATCATTTTAGTTATGTTAGCTAAAGTTTATGGAATTCTAGTAAACAGGAGTAGCTCTGCCATTTTAGTTTTTGTTTTATTAGAATGAATTAATAAACGACCTTCCCTAATACTGATATAATTTGAAAGTATTTTTTTTTTTTCACTTGTCATGAATTACAATTTCTGTGGAACTTAGTGACTCAGACACGCACAGGTGGACAGACTTGATGAGGTGAGGTAAGACCTGCACTGGAGCCAAGAACAGGAGGTGCACCCACAGGAAGACATCGATTGAAATAACTGCTGACTCTTCTTCTTTTGGCTAAAGGGGTTGCCACAGCAATCACCTAGCTCCATCTAACCCTATCCTCTACCACCAATTAGCTTCATGTCCTCTTTGACTGCATCCATAAATCTCTTCTTTGGTCTTCCTCTCGGTCCAACCTAAGCACCCTTCTACCAACACATTCACCGTCCTCCTCATGTCCAAACCATCTCAGGCTGGTCTTACCTCCAAAACACCTAACATGCTGTCCCTCTGATGTAGTCATTTCTGACCCTGTCAAGGTTTTTGTCCAAAAGAAAATCTCAGCATTCTCCACTCTGCAGCCAGCAGTTCAGCCTAAACCATGCAAGATGGCTGGTCTCACTACTGCCTTGTTCACATTTCCTTTCCTGCTTGTGGAAACTCTTTTATCACACCTGAAACTTTTCTCCATCTATTCCAACCTACTTGCACGTTCTTCTTCACCTCTTTCCCGCACTCTCCGTTATTCTGGACTGATGAGCTTAAGTATTTAAAGTCCTCCACTTTCTTTAACTCTGATTCCTGTAACACCACTTATGTCCCTCTCATTTCCTTTCCAGGGCAAACCTCCACCCATCTAGCTTTTCCTACCTGCTCCCAGCTCTTACAATAGATCACAATGTCATCTACAAACGTCACAGTCCATGGAGACTCCTGTCTAGCTTCAGCTGTCAGCCTGTCCATCGCAGTAGCGAATAGAGCTGATCCTTGATGCAGTTCCACCTTCACTTAACCTTGAACTCGTCTATCACTCCTGCAGCACACCTCTGCTGTCTCACAGCTCTCATACATGTTCTGCACCGATCTAACATTCTTCTAATGCGATACCACCTCTCTTCTTTCAGTTCCGTGTCAGATGCGTTCTCTAGATCTACAAAAACCCAAAGCCTGACTTTCTCCATCTGTCATGCTCTTTCTTGGCACGGAAACATTCTGCTGCTCACAAATAAAATAACTGCAGACTAAATGAAACAAATTGACTGATAAGTCAACTATTAAAGTAATCATTAGATGCAGCCCCACAGTTTAGCTGCAGAACAGCTATGAACAAAAGAACGGTACCTAAAAAAAATCAACATGGTCAGGAGAAATCCCAGCACTTAATCCTATTGAGAACTTGTGATTCTGAACACTGAATATGCGAGGATGGGCTGTCTGTTGTGGGTGGCCCCCTCAGGTTCATTGTTGATACCCCTTCTGCCCCCCTCCAAAAAATACTGTGGATCCGCCCCTGGGCTGTCATCAGTCAGCATTTGACCCTGATGTTGGTTGACAGTATAATAGTTTATTGCAGAAGTATTGAAAAAGAAGAACCTACTTTGCACAAACGTGACATCAGCGTCAATAACAGCCTTTTTAAACATGAGACGTTTCTTACTGTACTTCAGTATGCCATTTAACATTTAACAGAAAGATCTAAAACACCAAAGTGGCAAGCTTTGCAAAAACCAAAACTTGTGAAAAACTTTTGTCCATATCTTACATATTTTTGTCCCACAGGACATTTTATAAATGGACAGAAACTATTAAATTTACTTAAAGCTGTGGAATCAATCTAAGCTGCCCCCGCGACCCGACTCCGGATAAGCGGCAGAAAATGGATGGATGGATGGATGGATGGATAAAGCTGTGGAATGTCTTTAGGAGTGGTAGTCCTCCAAAGCCTTAAAATCCTGGCACAGTCCTTAAAACAAATTGTCTTTTTCTCCATTTATTTTTCATTTTTGACTCTTTTATCCATCAAAATTCCTATGATTTGCACTTTTACGTAAACACTCCCAGTCTGAGCATCTATAGACCTCTGCACAAACTTTCTCTGTTATTTACAACATTTCACCAACTTGTCCCATCCTCACGCTGCAGATGTTTGTTGGCTCTTAAATCTCGTTCTATAGCTTTAGACAGTCAAGACAAATGGTTGATGTCCCAGTGGTTACCTGTTCAAAAGTAGACACCTTAAACGGAGTGAGTGCACTGACCCGGGTCTTTATAGAATATTAACAAGCCAATGTAGAGGCCCCCGTGTTCCTTCATAGGCCAACTCCAGTTGGAATAACATGTTGACAACACTTCATAAAGTCACCCCCCAAATGGTGCCTTTGCAGCAGCCCAGGGAGATACAGATTAGATCGTAATATGGATTGATCCCTGCTACCGCTCTCTCCTTCCTATATATATATGTGTGTGTGTGTGTGTGTGCGTCCTGCAGAATTTGTGTACAATTTGTAAGTACAGCCCATGTCTGGAATTCACCAAAAAGCACTGTATGTTTCCACACCCGCCCCTACATCCTATTTATTCCCCCCTTCCTACTTATTTTTCTTATTCCGGGTCTTTCTGTGAGATTAATTCCTCTCTTTCCATCGTTGGGCTGTCAACTCGGGGTATGGAGTCATTTTTTAAAGGCTGCTGTTCCCCGGGATGGGAGACTGATTGAGTTGTGGCCTTTTTCTGAGTGGGTAAAGAACAGGATTAATGCGGAACTCTTGAAACCAACAAGTCGGGGGCAAAGAAAAAAAAAAAGCTGACAAAAATATCCTGTGGGAAAGAGTTAAATAATGAAGGTCTATGAGCTAACAAATTTTATGATATATTATTAATTCTTCATGGGAATACAAGTGCGTGAAAATGACAGAGCAACCTTTTAAAATGAATAAATGATCATCCAGCTACGGTGACTTTATAAAATGCTGAAAGCGCAAAACCGTGCTATTTACCTGTGCAATTGACTTTTCACTAAACCTTTTCATGAACAGTGATTGTCCTGTTGTGGCTCACAGCAGCTCTAAGGCTTTCTCAAATGCCAAAGCAGGAGACATGTAAGAGAACCTGAGAATGATTCATGCTGGTGTCCATCATCGGGGGTCTTTGGAGAGGTGAGCATGCACGCATGCACTAATACCTAGTGACCATTTAGCGCATTTTTTGGCGCTGGTGAAGGTTTTTAGTCATCCAAGTAATGGTAATCAGGTAAGGGTTTCAAATGAAGGCAACTGGACATTTAGCTTGTCATCTAAGGAGCTTTGTCAATTATAACTGGAGTATGGGAGAGTCAAGCTTACAAACTGTAGCTGTCGTTGTTACTTAACGAGCTGAAACTACCTATGAATACTCCACGTGGAATCGTCAATGTCCTTAGGTCTTATTGTGCTGGTTGTTTTGATTAAAAGCAAGACGCGTTTCTACTTCTGCTGTAGGAGTTCCTGGAAATTTTTGGGAGGGGGGAAGATGACAAGGAAAATACAATGGCTCGGTCCTCTCAGCCATTATGTCTCAATACGAAATCGCCCCTTTCGGGAATTTCTAAGACATCAGTATATTGCTATTGTTTTGGCAGAGAGCGACGTCACTAATCCGTGACAAAAGGCGTCCACGGCCATTAAAGACATTTTGCTTTGCTGAGTATGTCGTAATTCAAAGCAGCATCAACACTGCCTATTTTCTTTTCTTTCCTTTCAGCTTATCCAGCAACTCTTCCAACTTTACAAATACTGGTTGTTTGGCGATATCTGCTGATATTATTTCCTACTGCGTTACAACCAATCAGCATGAGTTAACCAGAAGCCACAGCAACTCTACTGGGCCATTTTCGAGCACACATCCCAGCTCAGTACTCGGAATGTCCCTGAAATAATCTGGAAAAAGGGCTTTTCGGGACAACCCAGTGAAATGGAGACATGCATATACTGTGAAGGTTCGGTAAAATTAGCTGAAAGTTCTGGTAGGGGAAATGGGCCTTTACAACATCTCACTGCATTGATGCAGCTCTAGAAACTGGGCCTCCATGCAGCCCCTCACCACAAGACAGGTGATAATGTTTTAGCCTGTGTTTGTTTCTTTAAATATCTCAAAAGCTACTCGACAGGTATCAATAAAACTTTCAGAATATTAATCACTGGATGTGCATCTAGAACCGTCCAACTGAGTAACATAGCAACACAAAAATGACAGACTCTTTAAGACTTTGGTATTCATTTTAGGAGTTAACCAAAAGATTTAAGGTTTTAATTAAATTCTCCAGACATTTATTTTTTATAAATATCCAATACCTTTTGTAGTCACCCCCCCAGACCTCTGGCATAAAAGCTTTGGAATGAATTGCAGTCCTTCAATGAATTAAAGCTGTTGTAGCAAATCTGCAAACAAGCTAGAAATTGAAAGCAAACACGATCACGGAACACATCTTTCGCTGTTTTCTAGGTCCAAACGTCTTTTGTTGTCCGTGACTTCAAATGGTGTTTTTCTTTTTGGGACTCTGGTAGTTTGTCCTAAAGTTGAAGTGGTAGCAGCCGGCTGTTTCTCCTTCTCTGATATTACTGAGCAGAGAACCTCTCACACCAGTGGTGTTCTGTTGCTAAACACACAAGTGCATAATGAAAGGAGGACCCAGGGACGTGCAGAAGTTCAGTGGTTTAACAAGACTGACAACCGGATGGTCTGAGCCGTGTTATTGACGGAGGTATTAGTTTTTTCTTTTTTTGCTTATCTCTTTTATCTTTTTATGATGAATTTATTAGAAAAAAATATTGCGTTAATAAAAATTCATGCATTTAATCACAGCTTGCATTTCAAGCAAGGCGGACCATTGAATAATGTCCATGTCTATTGTTTGATTATTTGCCTCATTGTTTTTGATTTAAAGATTGCTTTGGGGCAAATGCGATTAATCAAGATTAATCAATTACAAAACCTCTAATTAATTAGATTAATCTTTCATGTCCCACTCATAATTTATAGCTATACTATGTTATAACGTTGTTAACAGGCAGTGGTGCCAGTGTTCAGCAGCCTAGATTGTAGCTCATCAACACAAGCATGTGAATGTGTATGTGAATGGTTGAATGACTGGGTTGTAAAAGCACCTTGGGGGGTTGTAGAACCCTAGAAGTCGCTGTATCAAATACTTTGTTCTTTGTCTCTACATGGGCCGACACACGGCTCATGCTTTCAATGAGAACATGAAGCTTTACAGCCTAAATAATATCACTAAAAGATGTGTTCACTAGTGTATGTGACGTAATATAAATAATTCCTCTGGAAACTCCCAGCTATAGAAGGAGTAAGATGACGTATTTGACAAAAAGTGAAATAGAAAATATTTTAAATCATATACTCCAAACCCTGTCATAAAAGTTCCTTAAGCTGTAGCCTACTTTTAGACAAATTTAGCAGCGACTCTTTTGATTCTGAGAACTCACTTCACCAGCGTGGCTTCATAACTGCAGGAAGGTAGATTTGCATTCACCAAAGAGTTCCTGAGATCCGATGTTCTCAGCAGAGGGAGTGGATCAGAGGTTGGACCTGCACTTTCTCATGAACTCCTCCCAACACTCCTCTCCTCTACCCTTCCCGTGCCCACTCAGAGCTGAATAGCTGATTAAGCACTCATTGATTAGCGCAGGCTCATTAGCATCCTGTTTGTGGTGACCCCCCTACCACCCCTATCAAGCATTTCCAAGCAGCACACACACACCAACGCAGAGGGAGAGTCTGTTTCTTTCACCCAGGCCCCTTGCTGCTCTGACTCAAATGGATTAACAAGCACAATATTTCTGCCAGGGACAGGAAATCACTGAACACTTGTCAGGAAGCCTGCAATCGATGAACCCCTGCACCCTGCACCACCCCTCGGTGCATGCATTCCCTAACTCAACCCCACCATCCGAGTCACTGACCTTTGCACACCACCCAAAGCACCTTTCAACACGCATCATCCCTGGATCTGGATCTCTTTACATCAGAAAAATGTTCAACACAATGTCAGCTTCATGCACACAGACGTGCCAGAAATCTCACACGTTCCCTGAGCTTTCGACTCTACTTGTACTTTCCTCTCCATCTTCTCATCATCTCATTCCCCGCTGAGATTAGGCCAGTCAAAGCTGAAGCACCATAGTGCGTCTCCAAGGTTAATTCAATTCATTACGAGCATCTCTCTGTCTCTCTGTATGCCCTTTTATCCCATTTTGGCTGCTTCTGTGGGAAAAAAAAACACTTTCTGCACATTTTTACTCCAAAACCTAAGATACTGATGGTGGAAAGCGACTTATTTCCACAGGCATGAATTCAGTTTGCTGAATGATGAAGGATCAAACCATCTCCATGGAACAGAGTATAGACTAAAATATGTGCGTTCGGGTAGCCGTCCAACTATGACACATTTTTGTTCAAATAAAAGACAGAAAATAAACGTGTTGCTGATTTCTCCATCGGCCATCTGTTGCTGGAAGACTCACACAGAGAGAGAACGAGGACATGAGAGGGCTGCTTCCACAGTCGAGCTTAATGCGTTTTGTACCTGTTTCTAATTTGCAAATCTTTCTTGGCTTGTATCTGAATACAAACATTTTATTAGGGCTTTGGCTGAATTCCCTACCTCTAAATATTCATGTGATGTTAGCCTAGGAAGGATTTGCAGAAGAAAAAGCAAAATTAAGGCATATTTTAGTGGATCTTTTGCTCAAATGATGCAAAAAGATTAAAGTAAAGTAATAAAACAACAGGTTGATTTGAATATTTCAGAGCCAAAAGGTGACGTATTTTGATTAACAGGTGAAAAGGCACTGCCATGTTTGTGTAGCTTCTCTTTTTTGGCTGCTGTGAGCTTTCTGGAGTGTGACAAATCACCCAGCAGGCCTGGAGCCCACAGCTCAGTAAGTATTCCAACAATGCCATATTACTGCATTAATATTTAAGGTCTAATGTTTCTCTAACCGGCCTGCTGACAGCAGGCTAGGGGCTCGTCTTTACAGTAAAAGCCCGCTGCTCGCTGGAGTGGCTCACATGTTATTATTGTGTTTGCTCAGCGGAAGGAAAAATTGCTTAATTATGAGGAACATTTAATGGCTTTTGAATAAATCTAAACGCCATCGAGCAAGTACGTCGAAGAGATGTTACTGGAAACTGGTTTTGAAATTTCCGGTTTGTTTCAAAAACATTTGACTTATTACTCATGAATGAGGCATTACATCATCCAGTCACAGCCACATATATAACACAGTTATGTAACTATGACAAGAATAAATAGATTGTTCCTCAATCGAATGACGAGTTGAACTTTTATGTAACATAAGGAACATTTCCTCTTCTATCATTTTGCTGCATCTGACTTCAAAACCACCAGTTATTAGACTTTATGATGATTTGTAATGTCACATTGTTTTTTTATTGTCAAGTTTTTATATTATATTAATTTAAATGTGTACGCTATTATTTGCTTTTTGTTTATCTATTTTTGGGTGGTTTGATGTTTGTTCTTTCACCTTTTTGATGCTTCAGCGGCTTTGCTGTCTAATGGAGATTAGCATTCACTTATATTTAATCACTAAACTCTTAGTAGCTGAATAACAATAAATTAATGATGGGTGATGGGGGGTCAGGGGTTAGGAGGTAAATAAATAAAAACATTACAAAAAAACAATACAAGCAAATAAAAACAACATTAAAGGATGACACTATCAGTCACCTCCGAGACAGGTTATAAAAATGGGTCTTCACCTTCGATTTAAATGGTAAATGGCCTGTTTTTGATACAGCTCCTTCTGGAGTCCTACAACCCCCCAAGGTGCTTTACAACACAGTCATTCACTCATGCACACACACATTCACACGCTGGTGGTGACATTGTAGCCTCAGCTGTCCTGGGGCGCACTGACAGAGACGAGGCCGCCAGTCCCTTCAACCACCAGCAGCAGGTCAGGTGGGTTATGTGTCTTGCCCAAGGACAGTTACGGGGCAGGAACTTAACTCCTCTGCCACCATCGCCCGTTTAAAAACTGCTACAGAATAGGAACTGCTGAATATAGAAGCTCATTCCAGAGTTTTGGAGCAGCCACAGAGAAAGCTCTGTCCCCCCTCGTCTTCAGCAGAGACCTGAGGGCCGAGAGCAACAACAGGTTTTCAGATGTTTTCTGTTCGACTTAGACCCGTTTCTATCATTTATGGAGTCTTTTTGAAATTTTTATTTTAGCCTATTAAAAAAAATCAACTTATTTTTAATTTAGATCTAGAAGATATTCAAAAAGAATTTTTTTCTGAGGTTCTGCTAATCTGAATAAAAATAGTTCTCAAAAACACGCTCAGGTCTAAGGAGGTTAAGACCAAATACTGATTTAGTGGAAATCTTTTCAAATATATGTCCAAATATGTAGAAATGGTTTAATGTTCAAGAAAACATTTTGGTCCCTTTATTAACGTTATTTAGTGCATTATTAAGCATTAATAAACTATTAAATAAAGTATTAACTGCTTAGTAATAATGTTAATATTAAGTAATGCATTACTAAGCAGTACCCCCCCCCCCAGCCCTTTGTGATAACCTTAAGGACACTATAGTTAACAATATAGCAAACATTAATAAAAGGATCCGTTGCTTATTAATGCTTAATAATGCACCAAGTAATGTTAATAATGGGACCCTTGTTTTAATCAGCTGACTGTTCAAACATTTCCCTATGATGTAGATAAATAACACTATAAACATAAACAAATAAACTTTTCTAGACTTTAACCAGTTTTATGTGATTTTATTTATTTTTAAGTGCAATTTTGCTATAATAGTTAACATATTGATAAGTATAGAGTAGGAAATCCATCCATCCGTTTTCCACTGCTTAGCCAAGATCTGTGTGAAGGTAACAGTTCAGGCATCCTCCTCTTCAGCGACATTCTCCGGCTTCACCTGGCAGATCTTGAGGCGTTCCAAGGTTTGGTCAGTCTGGGAGTCTTCCCCCAGGGGTGTGTCTGGAAAAACTTCCTTTCAATGAGGCGGAGCTACAACTCCACTCTGAGCTCTTTTCAGGTGATGAAGCTCCTCACCTTTATTTCTAAGGCAGAGCTCAGCAACCCTTCTAAAGAAGTTCATTTTAGCCACTTGGATCTTGTTCTTTTGTTCCAAATCTTTTGACTACAGTTGAATGTTGGAACATAGATGGCTCAGCAAACCAAAAGCTCCGTCTCTTGGCTCAGCTTCTTCTTTACCACGAGAGACCCGAACAACACCCTCATTTCTGCAGATGAAGCCCTGAAACATTGGTCAGTGTCTCACTTTATTCTGCCATCACTCCTGAATAAGACAATAAGATACACAAACGCCTCCACTTGAGACAAAATGTCACCCCAAACCCAGAGGAAACATTCCACCGTTTTCCAGTTAGAAACCATAATCTCAAACTTAGAGGAACTGACTCTCATCATGCACTTCCCATTAACTCCAAGTGTCGCCATGGAGACGGAAGGTCCTGGCTTGAAGAGCATCATCAGCAGGATTGTGCACAGATAGACCTAATCCTAGCACCCTATACTCCCACATCAGACCCCAGAAAATTGACACATTGGTCTTCCTTACAACGTAAATCTAAATAAAACTTTTTTAGAGTGCACATTCATGTTAAATCCCACATTCTCACTGTGTCAGGATGTTTATTACAAACACATTTATGAATTGAGAAAAACCCTCCAGAGACGTGCATCAGCCACCATCACGTCAGCCTCCAGCATGAATTACACACCTTATGGCAGCAGGTTTATTAGCTGTTTACATCAACAACACCATTTCATTTGTCTTCCTTTGTCCGAGTCTGTGAAAGTAAGCTCTCTCCTACCAAAAACAAAAAAAAAAACGGTTGTGGTCATCAGCAGCTTTGTAGGAACGTTTTGTTGTGATGCAGGGTTACACGAACGCTAACAGACACAGTCGATGCGACATGAAGCGGCAGCGGAGGCTAGTTGGATCCAGTCAAACCTGGAGGCTAATTTTATGAGATGAAGAGGAGGAATGTTGGGGGAAGAGCTGCATTGCAACTGAACCCAAAACTGCAGATTGGCGGGGGGGCAGCCTCTGACGTATTCGTGTGTGTGATCGTGTGTGTGTATGTTCGCCCGTGTATATTTTTGCGTGCATGCATGTGTGTATGGGAACATTTGCCATAGCTGCGATGGAAGGAACAGATGGGCGGGGGAAGTGGACTCCTGTGCCTGAGGAATACTGTGGCGCTGAGGATCAGAGTGCCGCCTACGTTCCACCCTGGGCCCCAGTTACCCACTACAGCACATGGAGCGTATCCAGCACCAGCCCATCATGGACCAGCCCCCTACGCCATCTGTCTCCTAGGACAGACAACCCACCCTTCCCTCCTTCCCTTCATCCTCCTCCTTCTCAGAGCTGTCCTCGCCAGCCCCGCTCCTCTAACTAGCCACCCCCATGAAAAAAATCTCAGCAGTTACATGAACGTTACGTGTTGCTTTCTGGAGCTCTGGGATGGCAGAAGGAAGCTGGAGATGACTCAAGCAGGCGACGGAGAGCCAAGTACATATGATTTACCATACATCAAAAAGATGGAGCAAAGATTTATGGATTCTGTTTTTATTTTGATCATTTGTTCTGATGCAGGTGTAGAGGAGAGGACAGGCAGACTTTAAACACTATCTATCTATCTATCTATCTATCTATCTATCTATCTATCTATCTATCTATCTATCTATCTATCTATCTATCTATCTATCTATCTATCTATCTATCTATCTATCTATCTATCTATCTATCTATCCATCCATGTAGTGGATCAGGACTAAATCTGAGACCATGGGCTTGAATCAGAAAAAGGTAGAATGCCTTCTCCAGGTCAGGGACGAGGTCCTGCCTCAAGTGGAGGAGTTCAAGTATCTTGGGGTCTTGTTCAGAAGTGAGGGAAAGATGGATCGTGAGATCGATAGGCGGATTGGTGCTGCGTCTGCAGTGATGCGGGTGTTGTACCGGTCTGTCGTGGTGAAGAGAGAGCTGAACTGAAATTTACTGGTCGATCTACGTTCCTACCCTCACCTATGGTCACGAGCTTTGGGTAGTGACCGAAAGAACGAGATCGTAGACACAAGCGGCTGAAATGAGTTTTCTCTGCAGGGTGGCTGGGTTCTCCCTCAGAGATAGGGTGAGAAGCTCGGTCATCCGGGAGGGGCTCGGGGTAGACCTGCTGATCCTCCACATCGAGAGGAGCCAGTTGAGGTGGCTCGGGCATCTTAGGACGCCTCCCTGGTGAGGTTTTCCGGGCATGTCCAACCGGGAGGAGACTCAAAGGAAGACCCAGGACACGCTGGAGGGACCATGTTTCTTGGCTATACAGGGAACGCCTTGGGATTCCCCCGGAAGAGCTGGCCCAAGTGGCTGTGGAGAGGGAAGTCTGGGCCTCCTGCTGCCCCCACGATCCGACTCCGGATAAGCGGAAGAGAATGCATGGATGCAACAATTTCCAGCTCCATCTGGGGGATCCTAAAATGTTTCCAGTTCCCAGAGAACATTCCCAGTTCTCCTCCTTCCAAGAAGCAAACCTGAAAAACCTCCAGATGTATGCAAGGAGGTCTCTTAATCAGAAGCATAAACCACCTGGGCTAAGTCATGCATTTGGAAAGCAGCAGCAGCTCTGAGCGCCCCCAGACATCCTACTGAGGAGGCTCAATGTAGCCTTTTGAATCCAAGACTGACATTTTAGTTAAACATGATCCAAATCTCATGACTAGTGGTGAGAGTTAGAACAAAAACAAAGTTTTAAATGTAAGATATTTAAAATATGTTTTTCTTATTTGACCTATAGTGTCGTAACTGCTGATAAAAGAATCTAAATGACTCATCCATACAACAAACTTGTCCTGCATACTGCTTTGTTGCACAGCATGCTAACGAGCCTTAGCCGATCCCATCAAAAGAGGATACTGTGGATATTTTTACTTTTTAATATACTAAAGATACGTGTGATCTCAGTTTGAACACAAGCTTTATAAACAAGCAAAGATGCACATGTTTGGAGGTTCAAGGGGGAAGTTTGATTCAAGAAACAGACGATTGTTTTATTTTTTTATCTGAATTCAAAACAAGTATCATTTTTTAAACTCACATGTAACTTACCGGCATAGATAGAGGACAAAAAATCTCTGACATTTTTTCAGAAGCCTATTCTGAGCAAATGGCCTACATAGCCACTCATACAATAATCTGATAGAAATGGAAGGAGTACAACAGCATATACAGTAGAAGTTTTTAATATATGCCCAAAAATTAACATCAAACCTCAAAATACACAAAAATAGTTTGTCAAGCTCAGCTGCAGATCTCAGATTTTAAAGGGGGATTAGGAGATGTTCGTCTGGAGCATTTTTTTACTTCCTGAAATGATCTTCATATACGGATGGCAAACAATAAATCAAATTTTTTGTAAAAAAAAAAAATGTTATCGCCTCTGAAAGGCAAAATCCTGGAAAGACCTCATCCAATCATTGTGAACGTCCCGTTCTTAATGATTGGATCCTGATTTATACATCACACCGTGTTCTGACTGTCCCTCCCCCTGCTGCACATACCCCTCTAAGTGGACGAATCACATGTTCTTGGCTTGGAGCGGCTAAAGAGGAAGCGAAGCCAGAACTGGGCTAGCTATATTAGCTAGCATGCTAAACTATTATATGGTTGCGTAGCCTGAGCAGAAGTAGCAGAGGGGGTTTCCAGTGTAATAGTCCTCCCAGATGGATCTCCCATTTAGGTCCGAGTTGCTTTCCTCTCCTAAACTTTCAGTGGGAACAGACTTCCAAGAACTCTCGACCAACATTGGACTCTGGGGAGTTCGTCAAATGCATGGAGGCTCCACAGCCAGGGGTGGACTGGCTCGTCTGGCATCGTCCAGGTGTGCTGCTTACCTCGGTGGGCTTAATTTTTGTGAAACCCCCCCGTCTTTATGGCCGGCAGACAAAGTACTTTCCGCGAGCCAGGCCCCCTCCACGCTCTGATGGAGGATTGCCAATGCCACATTGTTGTCCCAGTCCACCCCTGTCCGCAGCTGTTATGTAGGTGCATTACATTAGGAATTAAGCCAGAAAAATTGACAACAATGGTCTGAGAAGGTAAGATAACGTTATGTTTTATAGTTGTTGGACTGTGTCCAGCATTATTCTGGAGGTGTGGTGTGGCCTCAAGAAACAGGGTTGGACATTTGAATTGTGTGTTGTTGTTTCTTTCAAGTATATAAATTGCTTGAACGGCTTTATCCAGAATTATCCGATTTTAAGAGAAAATACACCTAAAAGATAGATTTCCTAGCCTAGTGAACTAGACCAAATTCTTGCCTTGCAGAGTTTGGTTTAGGCACGCTTCACTGGAACCCTCGCAGTCTGATCCGCTGCTGTGTCTATCCAATCACAGCTCGCTATAGTTTTGGTTGGGCCGATCACAGCACTCTATATTGTGGGCCAATCACAGAGCAGGAGTAGCTGATGACGTCAGCGCTGCGGCCGCGAACACAAACAACATGGCGACAACGCAGGAACCACGTTCGTTTGAAACGGCTTTGTCATCAACATTGGACGATTTAGACTCCAACGTGCGTAAGTCTGTCAGATATACTTCTTTTTTTAATCAATCAAAGTAGTGCAATGTCCCAGTACACCTGATATTGGGGCGACGGTGGCATAGGAGTTAAGTGGACGCCCCGCAATCGGAAGGTCGCGGGTTCGCGTCCCACTCGGTCTGTCACCGTCGTTGTGTCCTTGGGCAAGACACTTAACCCGAATTGCCTCTGTTGGTGGTGGTCAGAGGGGCCGATGGCGCAACAATGCAGCCTCGCTTCTGTCAGACCGCCCCAGGGCGGCTGTGGCTACTCAGTAGCTTACCATCATCAGCAGTGTGTGAATGTGAGAGTGCATGCAGCGTCTTTGAGTGTCCTAACAAAGCGCTATATAAATTCGATGAATTATTATTATTATTATTATATTCACATGTTTTTCATACAAAAACGACAGAAATCATTGATGTTAGACGCCATTGCTGCCTCCCTCTTTTCCACCGCTGTGATTACGTCACGTTGTTCGTTACTCTGATTGGTCCTAGCGCTAGCCAATTGCGTGCTGACATTTTGAAAGACAACCGTAGATCCCGCCTCACGACTGACAGCCGTCAATGGTTTGTGGCCAGTCTATATATATATATATATATATATATATATATATATATATATAGGATGGCTTGCCAGGCTACAGATTTCCAGTATTTTTTGGTAAAATCCCAAGTTACGTCTGTTTTACACACACACACACACACACACACACACACACACACACACACACACACACACACACACACACACACACACACACACACACACACATATATATATAAATATATATGAAATACATCTGACTGAGACAAACTCGACTGATGTAAACTTTTTAGTCTGAAACTTTATTTAATTGAGTTTTTTTTCTCATCAGTGTTTTGAAACTGACAGAAAACAAGTGATTAAAGGACTAAGGGCGACAGCAAACAGATGCGGTGCTTTACTGTTCGATTCATGTTTGGACTTTTTGAAAATAAACGTTTAGTTGATGAAGACCAGTTTTGTCTTTAAGAAACCCAAAGATGAAGAAAATGTAGCTTTTACAGCAAACAGTCTGTTTGTGGTCACTTTGCTGCTGTTCAAAAGCTCGAGCTACAGCTCGTTTTAGCTCGTACATAAAAGTCCCTCCAGCCTCAAGATCAGCAGAATTTATATAAGTTGACAGAACCTTTGGCCTGTCCTAATCACCTGTCATCTTCTTCCTCTTCCCTTTAACTGGGGGGAGTGTCTGATGTCCCGCATTGCCCCGATGCTCTGGTGTCTGCGGACGTAATGGAGACGGATAATGAGACAATACTGTACTGAAGCTATGACGCCCTGCTGGGTGGGAAGGTTGGTTTGGGGTGCAGTAAGGACCGATAATGAGAGACAAGCTCTTGCAGGCACGGTGGCAGCGGCAGTGGGAGGACAGAGTTCAGAGGTAACCGCAGCAGGAGGTTCCATACGAGCTGGAAAAGAGGTGGAGGAAGAGGAAAGAAAAAAAAGCAACAAAGACCAGCAACAAAAATGTGTTTGACAAGTGTGAGAAAAAACCCACAGCTCACAACAGATTAATGAAGACAGTGAACAGCTGGACATCTGGTACATACAGTATGTGTGTGTCTGCGCTTGGACTGTGAGCCTGAACTCAAACTAAAGAAATGACAAAACAGAAGACGCCTCAAACTTTATTTGCAAATTTATTTTCTGGAACGGACCCCCGTCTCATTGAGTGGGAGGAAAAACAGCGACTTTATTGCTCTTCAGGCTCTTCATCCTCCTCCTGAAATGACAAGACTATTATGATAGTGAGGAGGTGTTAATTTAGCCCAAGACAAACACGGATTCTTTACCTACCCCTCTGTGTTTTATTAATATAGCTGTGAACATTCTCCCTCGGGACTTACTGAGTTTAGTGCTCCCCCCCCGCCTGTACCAGATCTCCCACTCACTGCCTTCCTTTCTGTAACTTACTCTAGATTTATAAGCTTTTTCCCCTTTTTCTTTCCATTCTTTGATTTATTTATCAGATTTGGAGAATTATGTCTTATTCGGTTGAGAATCTGCAACAAACACAGCTCACACTCACACACGGGCATGCAGGAAAGGGTAGTCACATTAATCCCGCGACCCTCTCGGGAGAGCTGCGTATTGATTGGGTCTCAGTGCGGATTGTCACAGGTGATCACAGTGATTGGGACACAGCTCAAGCGTGTTATCCAGCTCTGCCCTGGAGGAGGCTGTAAGAACTTAAACAGCACAAACTGCCTGGCACTAATAGAGAGTACCCCTTTTATTACAAGAGTCACTTGTAAGTCAAGCAGAGCAGGAGAGTGACAGCAATGAGCTGAATGTTGGCTGAATGCATTTGTGCTTGTAGAACGTGAACATGTGTGTCATTTAGAAGCACATTCAGGTTAGGTGTGCAGCTCTTTATTAAAACCCCGTCACAATAGACTAAAATCATGCAACCCTCTTTACTATCAGTTGGAAAATGATTGGTGGGAAAATTAGAAAACTTTCTGTGCAAAGGCAGGAAGGTGCTGCTATGCTTTTGATACTCTCCAGTGTTTCTGGTTTCTGTCAGCAGCATTTCCCCGTAATGATTCTTTTACGCTAGCACCATGTTGAGAATCGGGTCGTAGCCTATAGCATGATGCCAGCAATGCCTAACTATATCAATATCAATATATAGTCTGGCCACTACCCATAGACAAATCTCAGTCGTAGGGTGGACTCTACGGTTGTCTTTCAAACTGTCTCCGCATGCTATTGGACAATGGACAACATGTTGTACTCACCGCTACTACGGATGTCGGTCAACTGGGCAGTTTATCATACACAGTCGAAAAAGATGCAAGTACATCCTTTTTATAAATAAAGAACTTAAAGTGACAGTGTGTAGTTTTTACCATTAATCTCTGGAAATATCCATCAAAATGTTGTTAAAAATGGATAAAATGATGTGCAGTTGTTGAAAAATATTGGCGGTTTTGTAACATATAACCATAAAAATCAGGTCTTAAATACATAGGGCGCGGGTCTAGTCTCTGGGGGATGCCATATTAGACGCCATGTTTCCTTCTACGTGAGCCGACCCGGGGTCCTGCGCCTGCCAATGACATCACACTGGATGATTGACTGGACGTACGACTTACGGAAGTTACGTTACCACGTTCAAAAACATTTAGATGGTAAGAAACATGAATTTAATAACAAAACTGGTAAACTCTTTCCAAAACCTATGTGAAAGAACAGAATCGAAAAAGAGATGCACTATATTTTGGTCGAGTGGTATTGCCGTAGTTTGACGTCATCGGCAGGCGCAGGACCCCGAGCAGATCCGGAACCTACCCCGCCAGAAAACTAGCATCAGCATTGCATTCTCTCCATGGAATTAACTGAAGGACTATCAGAGTCTGACGAGTCACACCGAGGTCGCATGCTTTCTGCTCATATATATGGTGTAAAACTACCCTGAAATGTATGTACTGCCCTCTATCGCCAGGAAACTTCACATTGTCACTTTAAGAACCTCTATCTGCTCTTGACTCAAAGTAACCCAAGTTTAAATAATCCAAAGTTGATGCCAAAGCTGTGTCAAACAAGCTGACGTCATCGTAGCTCTTCCACTCCATCGCATCATCTCGCCGACCAAACCAATAGAGCACCTTTTTTGGAAAGGCACAAGACTGTTGTGGCTGAGGTTCCAATGGAGCGTGGCTAGACCGACATGCAGAACAAAATCCTTTTGCTTTGGCTAATGTCCGTCTAGATTTCTAGGCTAAGCTCTACAAATTCTTGATGACCAACCCTTGCCACTGCTGATTCAACGCTCCACCGCTACCTGAACAGCACACCACCATGACCTTGTTTGTGCATGCTTATAACAATTATAACCATCTATTATACCCTAATGTGCATAATAAGGAACCCACTGCATTCTTCACTGGTACCTGAAGACCTTACCAAGACCCTGCAGAGACCATCCAAGGCCTGAACGATTTTTTTTTTTTACGATAAAATGAGGTTGTCATCTAGTGTGAAAAGTGTCAAATCCCAGTGCAGAAGAATTTCAACTGCACAACAGTGGCTTGTAGCTTACAAAAATTCTCACCTACATCCTAGAATCTCGTCATTTTCTTTCTGGCACTATTGCCCTGCAGCACCAAGATTTGCAGGTGTGAATGGTGCCGAACACCCATGACACTCCTTGTTTAAGCACCTCTTTTAAGGACACTTAAAATATGAGCCCATTCTCTGTCCATTCTCACCTCTGTCAGTTCTGGTCTTTGTTCATCGTCACCCCGGTTTCCACCTCTCAGTGGGACCTTACTCATCCATGCGTGATGGGGAGTCAGTTCCACATTCGTTCCAATTTTTTCTACTTTCTCAATCCCAATGAAGCAAATGATGTGATATTTAATTTGACCAAACAGTGAATATAAAATGATCATCTAAAGGGATTTAGATACCTGAACCCTGGATTATCTCCTTCTCCACCATCATCACAGCATTGGAGCACAACACGCTTGTGCTCGACTCCCCTTCTTCCTCCAGTGCAACAAACCTGTTCACTGTTTCAACATCAACTGAAATTTGACTGTTTAGACCCTGCATAAGACAGCGTGGCTTACCAGGAGGCAGTACCGCGGGAAGTAGGGGTGCTGGAGGGGCTGCAGCACCCCCTGCTGGTGACCTCAAATATTTATTTACCACTATGGCAAAAAAGCGGGTTTTAGACTTTTTTGGGAAGCCTCGAGAAAACAAAAGGAGATGCAGCAACAGTGAGTTCTGGGGTATATTGTCATGTATCCGGTCCAAGATAGTGCATTGACAGTTTATTTGCAGTTTATTTTGTGCTTTTTATTGTATTTCAGAGACTTTTTAACACGAACAAACTTGTCCCTCATTCTCCTCCACCTCTTCGTGCACTCACCACCTCTAAACCCACGTTTACCATCATTTCCGTCCACGAATAAAACGCTTGTTGCATATCTTTATAGTCCTCCAGCCACGGGACCACACTGATCATGTCACACTGTGAGAACTCCAGAAAGGTGCCACACTGAACGGCGCAACCTGTCAGTGAGCCAGACTGCATGACGTCTCGCTCCAAGAGGACATGCTACGTCACGAGCGCACCCCCCAAAAAGCATACGTTACAGATAAGCAATACAACGCTAAAAAGAGAAAAAGGCGCCACAGTAAACACTTTTTAGTGTCAGCTCATGACCTAGCTCATCTTCCTCAAAGAGGAAGAATTGATCCGCTTTGGCCTCAGACTCCAGCTGCGAGTCTCCTTTTCCCGTCTTCCAGCTAAACAGCTGATCTGTCTGCTGGACATCCATCCTTCTCATCCTCCTTTATACATAAAAAACACTAAACTACAGAGAAGTAACTATCTATCTGCCACAGATCGCTCCAATATCTAAAGTTTTGCCGTCAGTCTGTCTCAGTGTTTTCTCCGCTCAGTGACAGTGCATCTGCGCACCTGCTGTAAAATCACGCAGCAGCATCCTCTGTCCCTCAGCAACAAAACGCTACTGAACCCATTCTTAGTTTAATTATTTTAGTATAACTCCGGTTTTATTCGGGCTATTAACAAAAATAAAAACTGGTGTGTAGTTTATAATCTGCATACCGTAAATTGAAACCAAAGACTATATATAAGATTTGAAACGGAAACTCAGAGAGGCGGAGTCTTGCTGCTGCGGCGTCTCAAAGGTGTGTTTTCATTGGTCAACTGCAGACGGGAGTCGTAGGTTTTCGAGCAGTGCTGAAGACTGTTAGCCTAGTGAACTAGACCAATTCTTGCTTTGCAGAGTTTGTATATACACATATATAGGATGGCTTGCCAGGCTAGAAGACTGTTGGAGTGTGTCTTCTGTCTAATAATGAGACTCGTATCGATGCATATACTACACGTAGGCTATGATTCACCTGGACATAACGAGTTGAGCGCAGCTGAGCTTTTTTTTTTCAGCACCCCCTGCTGAAATAATGTTCCCGCGGCTATGCCAGGAGGAGAAATCTTTGCAAACTAAAGAAAAAAGAAAAGAGAAAGGCTAGAGTCAGTCCAGAACTTGAATATCTTCTAGTCAAAAGCTGTTGAGGTCAGGGACTTTCATTCTTTAGCCCATTCTTTGGCTCAGTAGTGTCAAAAAATAACTGTTCACAGCCTCCATCATGGCAGAAATCTGCAAAACCAGCAGCAGCCACAGGGTCACTAGCATCCACAAGGACCTGACCTTTGATAATCATCTTCACCTCCTTTCCCATCTGTAAGTGCCATATTGATCCCGGCGTTCCCACAGGTCCAGGATAAAGCCTCCCTCACCGTCACAAAGCCATGTTGTGCAATTTTCTTATATTAGACAAGTTACATGGCTAAACATGCTGACCTTTGTTCAATCACTTTTTATGGGCATTGACAGCAGCATCGTTTTACCACTGCGACTTTTTTTATTGCTCGTCCTACCTTCACTTTACATACAGTAATTACAGGTTTTACACTAATACTGCTCACATTGTTTATTACTTTTGACCTTTAAGAGGACTTGTTAATGATTTTTTTCATGAGTAATTTGTTTTTGCAATATCCTTCTCAGTGCAGACCACTTATATATCTCTCATAATGAGTCTAATTGAATAGATATGAATGAGTCTCACTTGTTTTCATAATTAGACCCATCTCAAAGCACCATTTGTCTGTTTTGAAACAACAAATAAAAATCAGTTCTGAGAAATGACGTTGCTCAACACTGACAAACATTTCCAGGTTTATCAAACTCACTCTATACTTAATTTTCCTACATTCATGCAGCCACTGAAGATTAAAGCGCCCTTCTGAGTTTATTTGACATAAACACAAAAAACATGTTTTCTTGACAATCCTTGCTATTGTGTGTGGAGAAAAGTGTAAAACTAAAAGGAAACGATGTGTGTTGACACAGAAATACCTGTGGAGCTGTGTTGACACACATGCTGTGTGACCAGTTCTGGTGTATTTGTGTATCTGGTGTATAGCACAGCGCTGCTTCAACAGTGCGAGACCCTCACGAGGGACGAGCAAAATATCAATGGGCGATGGTGGTAGAGGAGTTAAGTGGCCGCCTTGCAATCAGAAGGTTGCAGGTTCGCGACCCGCTCAGACTGTTGCTGTCGTTGTGTCCTTGGGCAAGACACTTAACCCACCTTGCCTGCTGGTGGTGGTCGGAGGGACCGGTGGTGCCAGAGTACGGCAGGCCCCGCCCCTGTCAATGCACCTTATGGCAGCTGTAAGTACATTGCAGCTCATCCCCACCAGCGTGTGAGTGTGTGTGAATGGGTTGATGACTGATTGTGTTGTGAAGCGCCTTGTGCAAACATGTTTGATATTTGTGCAAACGCACGGTTGCTGATCGGGAGCTGGTCGTGAGGTGTTAATCGCCTCTCTACCTCTTGTATACTACACGACGCAAACTTGCCTCGACCTTAAAGAGTCTCGCACGAGAGGAAAATCGCCTCACAACGGTCCAAAAATTGCACAGCGTACACCTGGCTTTAAACTTTCATATGCTCTTCCCAGTTTTGTAAATTAGCCAAACTCAAAAAGTAATGTTTTCTTACTGAGCCAGGTTCTGTTGGAGGTTTCTTCCTGTTAAAGGGGAGTTTTCCTCTCCACTGTCGCTACATGCTTGCTTAGTATGAGGGATTGCTAAGTCTCTGACACGTCAGTGACTTGATGCAATCTGCTGGGTTTCTTTACAAAAATTTACAAGGAAACTTTTAACTAATTGACATAATGAACTGAACTCAATTGGAATGTTTACTTTGTGAAGTGCCTTGAGACGACTCTTGTCATTTGGTGCTATATAAATAAACTGAATTTAATTAAGCAAAGAAATTATTATTTTCGATATTTTGGTGCAGGGTTTTCTGCATTCTGTACATATAAGTTAATATTTTTTTTTACCCACATTGCCAACCAGTTCACACACACACGCACGCACGCACGCCTGCACGCACGCACGCATGCACGCACGCACGCACACACGCACGCACACACACACACACACACTCGACTTCTCCTTGAATTAGTATCAGGAAGCAGTTTATTAATAATTCAGCCTAAACTAAAAAAATAATAACATTTCTAAGTCGGTCCATGTGAAAACAATGAGGCTCTCACTCTGGAAACCATCAGTGGATCTCTAAAGCCGTTGGTGATGTTTGACCAGATGGATGTAAGTTTTCACCAATGAATAAAACTCTCTGAAGATAGAAACATAGCTGCAATAGAAAAGATGGTAGAGTAAAGAGAGCACTGCACAGATTCACCTGCCCATAGATAGATAGCTAAATAAATAAACAAACAGTTGAGAGCCATCATCCAAAAGAACAAACATGATGATGATAGCAGCAACAAAGCTGAAAATCTAATGGCAAATACATAAGAAGTGTTGTAAAGCGTATTTACATTCATTACTTTTAGAAGAATATGAGCAGCTCGTCCTCTGGATTAACACCTAAAAATAACTCGGGATGCTCATCAGTTGCTGGAATAAGATGAGACTGCAGATTCTTTGCCCAGTGGTCACAATTAATGCTGAACCTTCAATATCGCCCAGCAGTCTCCAGAGATCTATTAGAATTACCATAAGCAAATTGGTCAACAACTCGACACATCCCACGTGTGTGTGTGTGTGGTGTGTGTGTGTGTGTGTGTGTGTGAATGACACTTCCTAGTCTACCTGCTGACTGACACTGTTCCTTCTCGACCTTTGGCTCACTCAGCTGATCGAACGCACCGCCTCTAAGTCCAGGTAAGCATCATTGTATAGGAGTCTGGGAAAAAACTCTCTTCTCTGCATTCCATCAAAAATTCATAAACTGACCTCGCATGAGGGTGGAAACTCTAGAGCAGCTTTGAAACAGTTTGATAGGGTAGGCATTAGGCGGATATAAAGGCGTAGCGGCTTTAAAAACAGGTGTGAAACAAAAATGTCTGAACAAGCTTTAAAATATTAACCTCTTTATAACAGTTTGATGGCTTAATCGCCAATCAATAGCATGGTGCAGGAGCAGTGACTGGGTGGGAACAGGATGGTGGTGATGAAAAATGCATGAGGCAGGGGCTGAGGCGGGGGGCCAGAAAATTAAACCTTGCCCACCACATTTGCTGAGTTGCAGCTGTGGAGCTGGGATAGGTTTGAGTAGAAAGATTGTGTGTGTGTGTGTGTGTGTGTGTGTGTGTCGGGGGGGTTGCTCTGAGTGAAACAAATAAAAACTTTCAGGAAAACGTGACAAGCACACCCCTGCACAAGCATGCAGCAGAACATTCTGACTTCTTAGAACGAGTGGTTTGAAAGGAAACAATTTTCAACTGAAGTCCTGTTTTTATTTTAAGTTATCGTCTTTTGGGGAAAAAGAAACAACATTCAACACAAAAATATTCAGCCTGGCTTGTACAGCAGATTTAAACTAAATGATTAGCATTCGTTAAAGGGATTCTATGCAGTTTTAACTTGCTTTTAGCACCCCCTAGTGTCCGTTAGTGAAAGCAAAAGTGAAACTCCTCGCTATGCGTTCATCTTTTTAACACCTTAATCTAACTGCTGAAATGTCTCCTCAGACTTCATTAGTGTCTACAGGAGCGGTTCATCACTAAATCAAACAAATCAGCTGTGTTCATGATCTAAAACATGCAGGAAACATGCTGGAAGCAGACTGCAGCACCAGGTATGTCAGCTCCACTTTACTAAGTCCAACAGAGACCGGAGCGGCACTCTGAAGTTGCAAGTGCGATAATCTGACAGAGGTTGGTGAGGGTCTGAGTGAGATTTCATTCACCCTGTAAAGGGTCATTTTAGCACATACTGGCTCAAGAACATGATTTAAAAATATAAAAAAGTTACATAGTATGGTTTTAAGTTGCTGCTTTTCATGCTGGAGTTTAAACTCAGATCCTCTTATTTTGACAAAATTACGCATTTAAATCTGTTTTAGCCTAATCTAGAAAACACTGTGATGTGTGATTTTACACAATGTTGCAAGACTTTGTGACACCACAAACACAAACACGGGCATAAACATTATCAGATGGTGATAAATAGCAGCTGCTGTGACTCTCAAGCCTCGCTGATGAGCTGAGAATTGATTAGAAGATATTTTAAGTTTCCTGCTGACAAACCAATCAAAGCTGTGACCTAAATCCAGACTAATTTTAGTCTACGCTTAATATGTTTCTTGTTCAGACCAGGAGGGCTCAGCCTCCCCTGAATCATGAAAGATTAAAGACTTACTCTGCACAGATTAAAGCCTCAGTGTTATATTTACACCCGAAAGCAGCAGTCATGTATTTAATACAGAAACACACAGAAGAATAACCAGAAAGCAAGATTCTAGCTACTCCACCACACAGCAGAACTCCTCCAGGCTTGTGTTATTTGTGGAGATAGAACATCAATGTTGCAGAGGAAACAGAGTCAGTGGTAGAGTCATGTTGCTGTTAGCCAATCAGAGGCGAGATGTCCAAAGATCAGGAAATAAGACTCCGAATCCTGCCGTCTGAAGCTAGTTTCTTCTCCAGCTGACTTCTACATCCTCAAACAGGTGTGCCGGAGCTTTTGCCCCCAGAGAACAACTTACAATGCATTCATTCCTATTAGAGACCACTGCTAATGTATTAAAAACATGGAGTGAAGTTGACCTTTAAAGGAGCAGGAGGCAGGATTTGTCCAAAAACAAGAAATAAATAGGATACATGTTAATTCTTGTGAAGCTAATGGGTGATGAAGCATTTTAAACTACAAAGAATGATGAAATCCATTTATCATTCCATTTTGTTAACTAGGCTGTGTGCTGCAAAATGCGATGCAGTTAGGACACGAATTTCCCGCGCTGTTTTACGGATGTGACACTTCAAGCGCGTTCTCGACAAGCTTCAAAACCGGAAGAAGAAGAAGAAGAAGAGGAAAAAGCTGGCTAGGTGGCAGTAATGAGTTGTTTGCTAGCCGCGTTAAAACCTCAGAAGAAGAGGACGAACTCTGGAAATGGATTCTACAACCAGCAAAAGACCAAGCGCAACTCAAAGCCCACTAAAGAGTGGCACAAAGAAGAAGGTTTTATCAGCGGCATCTCGAGAGTCAAAAAGAAAGTATGAGAAAAGCCGGACAGGGACCCGGATATGTATTGGATACGCTATTGAAGAATGGAGACTGCTTCAACTTGATCTGGGCCTGAAAAAGGATGCGGACATGGCTCATTTTCTAGTGACCAGGTAAGGAATAATCGGTAAACATATCAGAGCGGGGTCTCCGCAATTTAAACTAAGAAAATAAAATCTATGGATTTAGATAATACAAGTTTAGGTAATCTAACAAATCTTTGTGCAGATGAACAAAAAACAAGAAGCTAACAGTGCTTAGCATATAGCTTCCTGATCCATTTGAAATAGCTAAATGCAACTAAGGAGTAATCGGATCACTTCTGCGTTTTGTGGACGAGACACCACTTGTCTTTTGAGATAAATGGATGCTCCGTTTATTCTGACGAGAAACGTAAACAGAGCTTGATTTGATGATATGATCTCACCGATGAGTCGGAGATAGCTATAGTGCGGTAGCCGGAGAGAGCTAGCGTGCGGTAGCATTTCAGCTGTGATCATGCTTCAGTTTCTGTGTACCACTGAAGAGAACGGACATTTTCCAAACCGAAGATGAATCATTAGAAATATGTCATATTTGACCTACAGTCCAACCTCTAAGCAGGACTGTTACTTACTTCGTCGCTAGACATGGTGCCTTGTTTTGATAATATCGAGCCGCGCTCTGGCCGTACATCACTGTGAAACTTTTTTTTTTCATAGTGAAGAGTTCATGCGCGCTCTCGTGCCGGGCTGCAGTTACTCACAGCGCCGAGCACGTCGCTAATGAGTTTCGTTTCATCATCCTGCCTCCTGCTCCTTTAAAGCCACAGTCTGCAACTTTTACACCTTAAAATAATGTTTTATTAAAAGTTTTGGCATCATACTATCATCTATTATGTTCATTTTCAGAGCTGTGATGGTGTTAGGGGGTCCCACGTCTGTTTACTGCACTTTACAGTTTTTCACCTGCGACCTGACACCGGAAGTACTGACTGTGTATTGCTTTATGGTACCATATGGCAAGCCAAAGGGGTGAACATTCTAAACGCGCGCTATGTCCACCAAAACCCGCGTTCTGGCGGACACAATGCACGTTTAAAATGCGTGATTTTAGAACGCGTGTTTTTTTGCCCCCTTTGGCGTCAAAACTTGAACGCGCGTTTAGAACGAGCGTTTTTTTTTTACCCCTTTGGCTTGCCACAGTAGTATAACGTAGACCTGCGGTTTAGAGACTTGAGCAGCGGCAAATTCACCAAAGAAAGCTAGAAATCCCTTATCAGAGGAATATAGGAAAAGAAAAGAAGAACGTGATAGAGCAAGAGCAAAGACCAGAGTTATTATTGGGCCGTCTTTTCCTCGCTGGAGAGCTCTTTTAGAAAGAAAGGCATGAACTACGGACTCTGACCTAGCCGTGCTGCTAATGGCTAGGTAAGTAATAAATGATTTCACCAGGATTATTGTGTTTGGTCGGGCATAAAGTTGTTATACAGTCCTGATAAAACTATTTATTCAATGTGTGGAGGTGGAAAAGTTTGTTTTCGTTGTTTTGCCTGACATTAGGAATGTAAACATGCCTCTTATGCCCCAGAGAGATATTTAATGTTACGACAGTGACGTTACGCAGCAAGCCTCTAGAGGGGTGTGTGTGTGTGTGTGTGGGGTGTGCGTGTGCCTGCTCTGTCTTCTCAACCCCCAGTGAGTCGTAGTGGATGGCTGCTCATACTGAGCCAGGATCCTCTGGAGGTTTCTTCCTGTTAAAAGGGAGTTTTCCTTCCCACTGTCGCTACATGCTTGCTTAGTATGAGGATTGTATCAACACACAGTCAGTGTCTTGATGCAATCTGCTGGGTTCCTTAGATAGGAAACTTTTTTACTGATTGGCTTAATGAACTGAACTGTATTGGAATGTTTACTTTGTGAAGCGCCTTGAGACGACTCTTGTCGTGATTTGGCGCTATAGAAATAAACTGAATTGAGTTGAATATATCCGCAAAGTTCAGAAATGTGGCTTTAATGTGACGAGCATTCATATTCTCCTCATACATGTGTGGGTTTTCTCCGAGCACCCTGCTTTCTTCTGACAGACAAGAAACATGTTAGGTTAATTGGAGACTACATTTTCCCAAGGTGTGTGTGTGTGTGTCCTTGTATCACCCTGTGATGGACAGGCAACCCAAATTAAGATGAATTAAGAGGTTAAGATAATGTGAGAGAGAGAGGGTGTCGGTTGTAATCCTGATTGTGTGATATCCCACATACACTTCCCAGTGTGTGTGTGATTCTGTGTAAGTACGATGCCCACCTATTCAATGCTGATTGACTCAAAGCAGCTGTCAATCATTTATACTTTCAGTCTGCATTAAGACCAAATCCAGTCCTGCCTTCTAACCCATGAGATGTCCCACCATTAACTATCTTGTTCCTCTGAGCTATAGTGCAGAGGTGGGTCCTTTGAGGCTGAGCTCCAACAGCCTCGTGCTTCTCGCCTCTCTGCTGGGTGCGGTGCCCTGCCACGAGGCTGTGATCTCACCTGTCAAAGTGAATTTAGCGGCAGGTGAGCTCAGCCAGCGGCTACCTGCAGACTACAGTCTTGTTTTACGCTCCAGTGGGCTGTCTCCTGCTGGACTCAAAGCTGGAGAAACACGGACAGTGACCTGCCCAACCCCACTCAAGCACTCAGTCGATGCAGTGGAAAGGCGCAACTGGAGAGAAGCAGCAGTTAATAAAAGGGAGAATATCAGGAGGGACGAGCAACGTTCCTGCCTGGATTTCCCTGAAGAGTTCCTCTAAACCGGCCGAACAACGGGTGGTGCGTCGCAATCTGACAGTGATGTAATTGTCCCTGCTGATAATGTGTGTGATCCAGAGCGTGCAAGATTTTTCAACATTATTCCACGATCAATGCTTTCAGAGCAGGAGACTATTTATGGGACAGGAGTGAGGAGTTCAGGTGCGCTGCTGAAGCTTTTTGTGGCCTTGAACGCTCCGCCAGGCAAGCCTGTCTATCTCATTCTGCCTGAAGGAAACCGGGTCCCGCCCTTGACACAAAAAATAGCTCCGCCATTGATCAGAACGCATCCCGGCAAACAGGCATAACTAAAATAGCGTCGCCATTGATCTTGAATGGAAGGCTAATCAATCTTTATTAGTTCTCAGCATAAAAAAAAGGTCTTCCAGCTCTGCTTCTTGTGGCTACCGGAAAGTGTGCTGGTGATCAAACACCACATTCGTGCTCAGACAGAAGGCCTGAGTAACCTCTTCACACGCACACTGAGCCTGTGAGGAGACAGTCAGACGAGCAGACAGAAGCACGCAGGGAAGTGTTTCCGTCAGCAGGAACTGGCTGTGTCTAACAGCAGCACCTGGCTTAAAGGATAACGCCTTCCCTGATCCCCTGTATCTGCCGCGCTGAATATACCATCCCATAACCGCTCATGGGGTTACCTACAGCAGCCACAATCGTTCCTCTGAAAGTGGATAGCACAAACAGAGACGTCAATGCTTTCCATGAAATAAACTGCAGTCGCTGAGGGACTGGGGACCCATCTGTGTCTGATTACAAGCCATAAATCCACGTAAGGCCTTTCTTTTTACCGTCTGCACATATAGCTCGACATGTTTATCGATCTTTGCGGACATTGCAATACCTTGTGTAAGGAAAATGCCAGCATTCCCTTCAGCTGCTAATATGAAGACGTTTAGGTCTTTGCACCCCCAAAATCTCTTTAAGAAGGCAGAGAGACGTTTTAATAATTATGTCCTTGTTATACGTACAGGAAAACAATTATCTAAAGAAGCTGGGAGGAGAAGACAAAGCTGTCTGGAAGGATGCACGACACCCTCAGGGCGAGGAGAGGAGCTGCAAAGTGACAAAGAGGCGGAGAGAGACAAGAAGGGGGCGGAGGATGCCACATTTAGTCTACTTTCCATCTAACGTATACGGGAAGTTTTAGCAGGAGAAATAAAACAATAAGAGGCAGAGAGAAAGAGAGAGAGAGGGAATGAGAAGCAAGAAAAAAGAGAAAGGGAGTTTAAGGGCTAAACAGAAATGTCTTTGATCCTGGCAGACAGATGTTGAAGAGAAGCTGTCTTTCTGTGTAAAGGCCCACCTGAGCTGGCAGGTAGCCATGCCCAGATGGCTCTTTGTTGAAAACCCAGCGCTAATGAGCAGATAGGCAGACAGAAAACGAGGGGAGGGACTCTGGCAAGGGGCTACGAGGAGGCTGAGGAGGGGGCGAGTGATTTGGGGCCAGCGTGTTGGGGTGATTTTCAGCTGGCACCGATACAGGAGTGTTGTACTGATTACATTTAGTTTACAAGCCACAAATGGACAGCATGAATCAAACATCTGGGACTTGGGGATGATGTCATGGACATCTAATCACTTGGATGTGCAGCCAGCAGCTTTGCATATTCATTGCACAATCCCATGCATCAATAGATCAATAGTGGTGTATCCTTCAATATGCAAAGAAAGCACAGCGATGTACAACACATCAATCACCCCGTAGAATAATCAAATGCCACGATCGCCCCACGGGTCGGTAAACGCTAAGCATGCTGGGAGAGGCAGTGACATGGCAGGTGCTTACGTTCACGTTGTTTTACATAGATTTGATTGTGTGTGTGTGTGTGAATACATTTATGCAGAAGAGAGCTTACACATATAAGAATTCACCCATGGATTGATTCTGGAGTCTTAACAATTAGTGATAAAAATTTAATTTAAAACTTTTAAGTGATTGAGTACACTTTAAGAAAAGTGCATAACATAATCATCTTGTTGAGAAATTGTTTTGGGCAAATTATGAAATAACACACTATGTGCCAGGACCTCATGCAATATTGCCAGATCTTCTGCAATACATGAACGTTCCATTGAAGATTAAAGTAACAAAACATATTTTGAGGTATCTGCCCAACACCACAGCTGACTAAACACAAGTCAAAGTGAAAGTCTGGCTGCTTCTCCAGCTGGGGTTTGCAGATGAATGAGAAGAAGGACAAGGACCACAAGCTGTAGGTCTGCCTGGCATTCACTCATAATCAGGATGATCCCAATACATCCTGGAGCATGAGTGGTGCTCCACCCTCCGCAGGTGGTCTCATCCTTTCAAGCTCGGGTCCTCTATCAGAGGCCTGGGAGCTTGAGGGTTCTGCAGTATCTTAGCTGTTCCTAGAACTGCACTTTTCTGGACTGAGATGTCTGATGTTTTACCTGGGATCTGCTTTAGCCACTCCTCCAATTTGGGGGTCACTGCCCCGAGTGCCCCGATGACCACGGGCACCACCGATGTCTTCACTCTCCAGGCTGTCTCAAGTTCTTCTATATATATATATATATATATATATATAAACTACAGTAACTTCTTGCCTCATTTAAATCTTTCTGAAGTGTGTATTACTTTATGACTCATTGCAACCAAAAGTAGTGAAATTATGAATCCACATTAGCCTCAACACTCTTTTCTGAAAGTCTTTTAAGTTTAAATGTGTGGGATGGCATTTTTCATGTGGCTAAGTTGCCTTGATGTGATCTCCTGGAGACTTCCCTCATAAATAAAACCCAACTAACTAAGGTAACGTCTCTCAGCTGCATGTTTTCTTTGACACTTTTTGTAAGCGAATCTCCCGTAAGGCTGCTCACAGGCCCGAAGATGAAAAAAAGTTTATTTATAACTTGTGTCATCAAGGTGGCAATACCCTTATTTAGGGTCAGATGAAGCATTTATTCAAACTTCATTTAAGGAATGACTCACCCTCTAACGCTGGAAGAAAGGATTTCACACATAACTGTATTCATTTGTACACTGAACACAACTGTAATAATTATTCAGATCTTTCTAAGCTGTCTGTGACTCAGTAGTTTTATTATTTTTGTAGTACAGCCCAACCAGATGGAGCAGCACTTTTTTCCGAACCCTGATAAAAGCTTAGAGCTCTGGGAACACAGACTGAAGCGGTGTAGTTAGTAAATGTGATGGTAGGTGAAATGAAAGCTGCCAAAAGACGGCTTCATGAATAAGACAGGAGCAGCAAGCCTGAAGATGTAACGCTAAATAATTCACCAAATCTAAACAAATGTTGGAGAAAATCTGCCACTTGTCAACAACAATGGGGGCGTGTCCTGACTGGTGTGGGTTGACCTCAACCGACCTTTTTTTATCAATTAGTTTTTGTGTGTGAAGTGATGGGAAATTTAATTCCAATAACAACATAAATCAGATACTGTTTCCCTTTTGACAGGGGAAACTGGAAAAATTAGAATATGGTGCAAAAGTCAGTTTATCTCAGTAATTCCACTTAGACTGAGAGACCATGTAAAGAGCGAGTAACACATAAATCTACTTGTTTTCTGCTGATAACCTGTATAGATGAGTGTCTAATAGTGCTGTAGTCATTATTACGGCTTAGAGCCGCTCGCCTCCTTAAAAAAATGTCCTCCTCCCCTCTTTCTTCTAGTGATCGCGGTGGACAGGAAATCCTCCAGCCTGCTGCAGTTTCTGTGTCTGCTCGTTCTCCTGAGCGGTGAGTCTGCTGTGTGTGTGTGCTCGTGTGCTTGTTAACGACTCGTTTTTCCGACTGAGAAACTCAGAGAGCGCGCGGGAGGCTTTGAGGGGGGTGCTGTCAATCACTGCTTCAGTGCCGCTCTTTTGGTCCGCCAGGCGACGCCTCCTTTAGGCACATTTTTCTAACAGGAAGTGGTTGAATTTTGACTCCACCCATGGTGTGACTCACCCTTTAAAGGCTCAGGAACCCTTAGCAGGTGTTTTGGATTAATCAGCTGATTAGAGTGTGACACTTTGAGCCTAGAATATTGAACCTTTTCACAATATTCTAATTGTCTGAGGTTTTGAATTTGGGGTTTTCATCAGCTGTAAGCCATAATCATCACAATTATAACAAATAAAGGCTTGAAATATCTCATTTTGCCTGTAATGAGTCTATCTCATATACCAGTTTTACCTTTTAAGTTGAATTACTGACATAAATGAACTTTTGCACCAGATTCTAACTTTTCGACTTTCACCTGTATGTATGCTATAGTTTAGAAGTCTCCAACCCTGGTCCTGGAGGGCAGCTATCTGGCATGTTTTAGTTGTTTTCCTGCTCTAACACACCTGATTTTAATCAGTCTGTAATTAACAAGCTTCTGCAGAGCTTGATGTCCAGGTGAACAGGTGAATCAACCACTGATTTAGGTATGTTGGAGCAGGGAAACAACTAAAACATGCTGGATAGTGTCCCTAGAGGAGCAGGGTTGCCTACCCCGGGAGTATTTTATTGCTGATTGAGCATAAAACACCATTTTTGTTGGTATAATGTTATTTTTTTACATCAGATGTAACGAGAAACACGCCGTCCAAAATGTGACACTTTTATTGTATCACTTCTCTAGCTCTTGAATGTCTGTAGAATTATGACGTCTTGCTTTTTGTGATCTTTTAGCCTACTTGATGTTGTCAGACAGGTTCTACTAAAGCCATCTCTTGAATACATAATTTTACTTTTTCTCAATAAACCAGGCTCAATCGAATGGCTTTCTCCTTTAAAGGGACATTCCACCCAAAATTGAAATTTTGTGAATGGCAGGTACTAGCATGTTAGTACCTGCCATTCACTTCCATTGTTTATGCTAAGCTAAAGCTAAACTAAATCAGACAAACTGCTGCCAGAGCTGGAGAATTACTGCGCTGGTTACAAAATGTTTTTTCCCACTTATCTAACTCTGGGAAATATGTCAACAGACAAAATTTCAATTTTGGGTGGAATATCCCTTTAATAAATGAACGTATCACTTGAAAACCAGGTTTTCTTCTTCTGACATTGAAATTTGTTTTCTAATTAAAAACATTTGGTGTGAAAAACAAAAAAAGCAAAACATTGGTAAACTATAAGCCTTTTTCCTATGGGTTTTTGTAGGTGTCTCATTTGTTATTCTACAATGCAGAGCGATGGACGGTAAGCCTCTACTGCACCAAAACTAAAGTTATGCTGTAGATCAACTTCAGGAAAAGTCCTGACAGTGTGCCAATATGCAAAAGCTGCAGCTGAGAACCGCCCTGTTAGAAGCACTTCTTAACCACCCCTGAGACTTTCCTGTTCTTCACTTGCAGTTGGTTGTATCTACATATTCCATCCCAGCTGCTGCTCTCTAACAGATCCGTATGATCAAAAAGGTCTTCTGAGGCCACCGCGTATTTCCAATTATAAGTTAAGTTTTCAAACTGACATTAAGTTTAACCCTATGAGCTCATGTACTCTTGTTAATGCATTTCATGGCTCTTGTTATTCGACGGTGTTATGGTTGTTATGAGCGTCTAAGTGAAAAGTTGGCAAAAATACTGTAAAATGGCTAAAAATACTTATGCAAGGCCACAGATATATTACCCTTCAAGAAGGAGCCTCAGCAGAGCAATAGAGTCACTTCTAATGAGCCATCTGACTTCAGCAAAAATCAAACTTCTCCCTAAAATGTTTTTTTTTTTATTCTTTTAGCTGCATTGAGTTGTTGTTGGTGTATTAAGAGGTGCACGGAATGAGTCCCGACAGAGATGCAAGCAGAGAGTCAGACAAGGAGGCTCCCAGTCAATAGCACCTTAATGGTCATCTTTAAAGCTGCCGGCCTGTCCGGCCCGCCTGGCACTCTCTGCTCTCTCCTTCTGCTCTCAGGGCACAACGGTACCCGGTCGGCCTTGCTGAAGGACGTCCGAAGAGTTTCAAAGGCGATAACAAATCAAACTGTTCCCTGAATCTAATATCAAACAGGCCCGGTGTCAGCATTTATTAGAGAAATCAGATTCCCCCCTCGTCCAAGCCTTCGTCTCTCTCAGCCCCCCTTTTCACTCCCACTTGCAGTATTCCAACACACAGCGGTCCTTTGAAGTTGAAAGAATGCAGGATCGCAAATTACCCAGGAGACGTAGCTGATAGTCTTTGAAGCCCTCCTTTGATAGTGTTGTTTTCTGGCTCCCCAAGCATCTCTCTCTCTCTCTCTCTCTCTCTCTCTCTCTCTCTCTCTCTCTCTCTCTCTCTCTCTCTCACACACACACACACACACACACACTACGCTGCAGCTTACAAACACAAATCTGATCCATCCAATTACATTAAACACCATAAGACTCACCAGAAAGCATAAGCTGGTATAAACGGGCTAACACCTTTAATGTAACACCTGAAAGACAAAGTGATTCCTGATCAGAACAACTTCACTCTACCTGGTCATTAATCCCAACTCATAACCATGTTTGTGAAACTCTCTCCTTTAAAGCGGCGAGGCCTTTGAACAGCGTGAGGATCAGAGATCTGTTGTAACCTTTTTCCCCACAGAGGGACAGACAGAACGAACGTCCAAGGGCGTGATGCAATCTCTCTCCTCAGCCGTAGTCTTTTCACAACTTTCTTCAGCTTCGTCTGCACAGATGTAGTTGTCACAGATCACTTCTGTTTACTCTGGTCTCTCCTCAGTATGCCTTAAAAGGATAAATGTAAAGACGTTCACAAGTTTTTTCTTTCTCTACAGCAGACAGCTTGGCGACTGATGCGTGAATGTATCTGCTCAGGAAAAGTGACAACAAAGTCGCAGTTGTTAAATGGCTGTTATTCGGTTTGGAACTGCAAGAACGACAGCAAGAAAAGAGCTTAATAACCTAGAATCAAAACGTTTTTTTAAAAATCAACAGTTTGCAAACAGACATCCAGATGTTACATACTCAGGAATATCCCTGCATATATATATATAAACTATATATATATATATTCATTCCTGTCTAGTGATGTACACCAAGAGGCCACTTTATCAGGTACTCATTGCTAGTGGCAGGTTGAACCCATTGGGTGTTTATTTACAGTTTTTCTCGATTGCTAAGACACATTTCTTGAAAGCTGCTCTCTCTTTCTCTAACTTATGAACACAAAACCCAATTTTCAAGCTAAATCCCCAAAACCTCAGATTCTTCTTGCAAAACCAAACTTTCACCTCAAAACAGTTCAATCTGTGCTCAAAACTGAACTATGTTGTCAAATCGTGATCCGAGTCAATCAAAATGACAGTCACTACTGAACAGTCACTAAACACTACGTAGAAAAATAGAAAACCCAATGCTCAGGACATGAAGCTGGAGAAATAAATGTTTACTGTCCACTGTAGGTGAAATGCATGTTGCAAAACAAAAATAACTGCATTTAGCACTTGTACAAAAAGACAAAACAGAAATCTTGTGCATTTAACACTTATGTACAGTAAGCCCATATACTACAAATAAAGTACAAAAATATACAAATACTACTGTAAGTGCAAAGAGCAAAGATTCCAGTACGTACAGGTTGGCATATTATCCAGACACATTCAGTGTTGATTACGTAGTGATAGACTGTAGTGGCCTAAATCACTTTTTCTGTATCACTTACAAAACTAGATCTATTTCTACAGAGGGGTTTTCAACTGGATGCAGTGGAAAGACCCCATGAATACATCTATAAGGATGAAGCACTGTGTATGTTCCCTCACATCATTAGCCACAAGTGTGATCAATTTTTAGTTGTTGTGTTCAAGTGGTGACACCAGTGCTTTACTTGTGTTTGACTTTTGTCACCTGTGCTCACCATTATGCAGCACAGGTGCATCACAATGAAAATGTGTTGGCAAGTGGTGTCTAAACAGGTGAAACGTGCTGATGGTTTTGCCAAAAGAGTGATTGATTCAATCAGTGGGTTCAAGCAACTGAGCATTTGGTTCAGACAACAGGGTTTACTGTTTTAGCAACTGAGAAAAACTGTAATGGACAAATGAATGAAGGACCCAGGGAAGTGCGGCAGTTAGGCGAGACAGACAGCCGGATGGTCCAATGGTTGCTTTCGATCTGAGCCGTGTTATTGGCTGAGATTTTTAGACAAAGAGAGATCACTTTATTAATTTTCCACAATATATTTGTAGCTATACTATGTTAGAACATTGTTAATGTCACGGACCTGGCTGGACTGGACTGAACACACGACAGCGTGAGTAGGACTGTGGCGTGTTGTATAACCCAAGTGTGGAGAACTGACACTGGGTAATGAAGAGACACGCAGTTAATATAGGAAGCCACAGCTTGCAGCTCGTATGAGGACGAGAGCGCGTGCGGTTCCAGAAATTAAAAGAGCGACTTATGCATCGCCGACAGGCTGGACTGGAAATTGACCAGACTGGTCAGGATAGCTCTTGTACGGCTCTGGTAGTGATTGGGACGCTTGTTTAGCCGGAACATGATGATAGAGGAGCATGATGGGTAATGAAGTCTGGATGTTGGACTGAGGGGAATGATTGGGGTGATGCCAGCTGGTCTCTGGTGAACTGGGCAGGTTTGGATCTGAGGTGGAGGCGTTCTGGGGTGCTCAGAGCCAAGAAGGAGGTGCCAGGATCATGACAGTTAAAGTGACAATGTGTAGTTTTTACCATTATCTCTGGAAATATCCATCAAAATGTTGTTAAAAATGAATGAAATTATGTCCAGTCGTTGAAAAATGTTGGTGGTTACATAACATATAACTATAAAAATCAGGTCTAAAATACATAGGGCGCGGGTCTAGTATCTGTGGGGATGCCATGTTTCCTTCTACGTGAGCCGGCTCAGAGTCCTGCGCCTGCCGATGACATCACATTAGATGATTGGCTGGATGTACGACTTACCACGTTCGAAAACATTTAGACGATAAGAAACATGAATTTAATAACAACACTGCTAAACTCTTTCCAAAACCTATGTGAAAGAGCAAAATCAAAAAAGAGATGCACTATATTTTGGTCAAGTGGTATTGCCGTAGTTTGACGTAGGACCCCGAGCAGATCCAGAACCTACAATGCCAGAAAACTAGCATCAGCATTGCATTCTCTCGATGGAATCAACTGAAGGACTATCAAAGTCTGAGGAGTCACGCCGAGTTTGCATGCTTTCTGCTCGACAGGTAACATTTACCGTAATGTTTTTTTAAACTACCATCAGTCATGGCGATATGGTGCAAAAACTACCCTGAAATGTATGTAGTGCTCCCCCCTATCGCCAGGAAACTACACACTGTCTCTTTAAGAGGCATGAAAAAAAAATGTTTTAAGCTAGTTTGTCTTCCAAATGTGCCATTGCATGTTAACAAGCAACTAAATGGCTGCACCTAAATAAGAGGTTAGTGAAAGTATATTTAAAGTTTAAATGAGCCATCCAGAGGTCCAGTTGGTTTCATGTGGAAAAAAGACCATTAGCTCTTCTTATTGACAAGTTCCCTCCCATGAGAAACAGTGGGATTACATCTGCTGTCTATCACAGCAATGTCGTAATCCAGTCAATACTTCCAAGGACACCTTGACCATCTAAGCGCAGCCTTTTGGATGGATACTACCCAGAATAGACTGCCCTGACTCACCAGCACCCAACATTGACTCATAATGCAAATGAGGGACGGAGGACACTTTTAAAAGTTAAAGTGAAAACTTCATTTGGAAGAAGTTCTTTCAAGTTTCCTCTTTTTTTTTCTTCATGTCATGAGATCTGAAAATGTTATAATAGTTCTGAGCTTGACTAGACCTGATTTAGCACCCCCCCCCCCCTCCTGTTCTGTCTTTAACCACTTGGGAATTCAGCCTCATAAACCCAATGCAGATCATTTCCTAAGAGATGATGCAACTATTTTGATTTCAAGTGTAATGACAGTCCATTGTAGCTGGGTTTTAAAACTCCTTTCATAAATCTTAAATGACTCTGCATCATTAAAGATCTGCTGCTCAAGTGTGTGCGCTTGACATGTTTGACGAACCCCGCTTTGCTTTTGAACAATGTTTAAGATCGTCATTGTCTTCCGGTGAGCACTTGAAGGACAACAAGTCACAGAGCGCTGATGATAGGACACAGCTGTGCACAAATGTTTAACTCCACCTGCCCAACATGTCCGGTTTGAAAACACATCGTCCCTGATGTATAGAGCTTGCAGCATCGCTCCGGTGGTTTGGGAGCTTCACGTCCACTTAGGTAATTAACAGTGATCAAGGGTCGTCCTGCCTGTCATATCTGCCTCGTGTTACTGCCTGTTCAAAAGGATTCAAACTCACTGGCCTGAGCTGAAAGGAAAGCTACACACAAGCTCATACTCACATCCAATAAGCCCCTAGTGTAAACGTGAGTCGAGGTTTTTTGAGGTAGGCTGGTATCTGACTTATTTAATATGAACAAGGGAAGATCAAGAGCCATCCACCCACACCCAGTGACGGCTTTGAAAGGGCCCCAAAACATAAAACGCTCCCAAACAGTGTCACGGATTACTGAATTACTGATGTTTAACCAGGAACTTCTTCTCAAGAAGTTTGCACGATAATTTCTCGTCTCAGTTTGTCGTTGCTCTGCTCAGTTTTGTAAAGGGGTATGGGGGAATCTCACTGTTTTGCAGATGTTGGAAGTTTCCAAATAATCTCAACATTTTTGTGAGGGCTTTCACTTTCTTTGCAAAAGTTGCAAGTCCTTGTCCTTGTGTTCGTGGAATTTTGAAAATGTTTAAAATTTGCACAAAAATTAATCTTCGAATGGTCCTAGCTGTCTGGAACCTGTTTTGAATCCGTCTCAGATTTGTTTGTGGCAGTCAGAATGCTGCTAGAAAAGTGAGACAACTGTGAGAGCAGTTAGTCAAAACTTATGAATTAAAAAACAGAATAAATCACAAACGATTTGAGACATAAAGGTGAGGTTCACTGAGAAATGTTTCAGTAGTCACTGAAAGAAAATAGACAGGGAACCGCTCCAGTCACGTTACACTGTAAAATTAGCATTCATGGACTCATCCATCTTTACTTGCAACGGGCGACTGTCGTTGGTTTATCGTCCAGTAAACAGTAGAGAGTGTCTTGGCTAGTAACCGTTAGCATTAGCAATTCCACCACACAGCAGAACTCCTACAGGCTTGTGTTATTTGTGGAGATAAACATCAACGTTGCTGAGCAAACAGAGTCAGTGGTAGAGTCGCGTTGCTGTTAGCCAATCAGAGGCGAGATGTCCAAATATCGGGAACTAACCCCTACTTCACACTGGAAGCATCAGCGGCGTGGAACGGCAGCGGGACGTTGCTGCTTCAAATAGAATACATTATAGTCTGTGGGGGCAATTTTCAGGTGCGTCCCAGAAGCGGCACGCCACGCAGCGCCACCAAAGATAGGATCGGGTTCCATTTTTGCTGCGAGCCACTTCTGGGACACATCAATTTCCGCAGTTAGCATAGGGCTAGACAGGAAATCACATGCGGTTTCAGTGTAAAACATCCAGTAATTTTCAAAATAAAAGTCTATTGAAGCGATGCAATTTCATATCTATATCTATCTTGGGCTTCTGCTAAAGGTTGTGGAAGGTGCTATATAAATGAAAAAATTAATGAAATGAATATCTATGTAGATTACATCTATACGTGTGACATCACGGCTTATTTAATCCCTGCATCGTTCAAGAAGTGCAACAGTGTGTTTTTCATGGCTTTAATCCTGGCAGTGGAGAGGAATTATATATGACATCAAACAGCGATGTCAAACGTGAGTTCCTTCTTTTTGGTCTAATGGCGGATGGCATAAACAAACCGTGACCTTTGAAGTCTTGAGGGATTTTGTGATCTTGCAAGTCCAGCGAGGAGCACGGCAAACCTCGCGAGTAAACTGTTCTGCTGCTGTTCCGCGACGCTGATGCTTCCAGTGTGAAGTAGGGGTAAGAATCCAAATCCTGCCATCTGAAGCTCTACTCTGATCTGGCTCACTATACTTCCGCAAACTGGCGCACCTGAGTACGATTTATAAAACATTAATTTCTACTAGAAACGACACAAATACATTCATCTCAGCATTTGAACATTGTGCATTTGCACTCTTTTCATATGGGGTATATTTACATTTAAAGAAAATGTTTTATAAAAGTGATGTTTTTCATATTTAGATTCTTGATATGGAGGAACTCAACCCAAATTAGTTACACTATTGTTTTGGCCGATGTGAAAGTGGAGTCAGAAGGACCCGGCTTGCTGATTTTTACAAATTTAATCAAAATAAATGCCAAGCCGGTGATCCCTAGGTTGAGGCAATCCCAAGTGGCAGAATGTGTTGAGTGTTAAAGTAATAAAAGCATGTATTTATTAGAGTTCGCATAGCTTATCAGACACTCAAGGACACCAGCCTGGTTAGAGATGGAGAGCAATATCAGTGGAAACATTTTCATCAGGTATCAGCATCCAATCAAAAAATCTACTTCATGAGTCTACTGTGGGTAGTGGAGTAAAAAAAATGGTCTTTTCTACCAATAGTTAATCAATAATCCACAGACAGTCCTATTTTCCTGCCTTTACTTTTGTTTTCTAAAAGTCAACTGCAGCTTGAGTGTGGAGCATCTGCTTCCAAAGCACAATCAAACAAGTTTGCTGGATTTAGTTGTGTTATATATCTACCCTCTCAGAGTTCATCTGCTGGTGTTTTTCTGTCCGTCACCAGTAAACATTAGTGTCTTTAAAAGCCACCGTCACATCGTCTCCACAGATGAAGTTGTAGCACTGACTCATGGTCCACCCTGAGTCTTCTTCATAAGTTTTACTTCCTGTCATTTTGCTCCAGCTGGATCTTGATTTTTTTCTGTCCAATTAGGCTGTTAGAGAACTGCTGCTTTTATCCTCTTTAGTTTTCTTCATGACAGAATATCTGAGAAAATCTTGGAGAGTAGTTTTCACTCAGCTGAAGGCTGTGAAGGAGATTTTGTTTGTCACTGAAAAAATCCCAGAATCATCCGCTTCTTATGTCCTCTTCTTCGGATGCTAGGCCCTTTATATTCAGCTAATATTACAAATCTTTGTTTGTTTCTGAATGTACCAAATTGTTGACTTGGCTAAACATTCCTAGTATTTTAGTTTAGTTTTTATCTGTTTTGTCTATGGCATGTTTTCCTCAACTGAAAGATTCTAAAAACAATTAAAACCTGCTTAAAATCTCTAAAGAAACAAAAACAGAATCCCCATTTGTCATTAAAGCGACAATTTGGAAAACAAATTAGCTTGCAACATTTTTTTTTTTCATGCCTGTTAACAACATTCTAACATAATATAGCTATAAATTGTGGATGGGACTCGATTAAAAAGATTAATCGAATTAATTAGAGGCTTTGCAATAATTAATCTTGATTAATCGCATTTTAATCGTTCAAGAAAATTTGCCCCACAGCAATTTTTTAAATCAAAAATAATGAGGCAGAGAATCAAACAATAGATATGGACATTATTCAATGTTCCGCCTTGCTTGAAATGCAAGCTGTGATAAAATGTGTGAATTTTTATTAACGCAATTTTTAAAATTAATTAGTCATACTTAACATGTTAAATTCCCACCCCTACTATAAATATATTGTGGAGATAAAAAAAAATTAAAAAGATTAATGAAGTTGTTCTCACATTTGTCTAAAAACTTCCGCCATTAGTTGCTTCCGTGGTGGCTTCACTAGTAGCAGCCAGAGATTGCCCCTTGGTCTTAACCTGCTTTACTATTCCAGTAGCTAATATGAATGTATCTTTTCAGTTTGCAGACCATCAATAAAACCACATGAAAAAAGAAGAATTTTGCTTTTTATGTTGGCATCATGTTGGAGCCTAGAAGTAAAAGTAAGAGAGTAATGTCTTTGGAGGTGAAGCAAAGAGCTAAAACCAGAGTGAACATCGGCGCGGCCTACACTTTTTTGAGGGAGCTTAAGGAGGCTACAAAATCACAGACTGATGGTGACCTGGCTTTGTTGCTATACTGGACTTTTAAGTAATATTATTTTTTGTCCAACAGTGTGGATCTTTTAACTTTATGGCTTGCTTACTATGAGTTGGCTCATGTTAGCGTTAGCTTGTTGTTAGCACTAGCTAGCAGGCTGCAACAGGATTGTTTTCAGCCGTTGTAATTCCGCTGTCAACCAGTAGGAGGAAGAAGCGGGAAACCTATTTAGTGTTGCTTTAAGTGGCAGGCCTCAAGACGGAATTTCAAATAAATCAAGGAAATTTGTCCAATTTTCATTCAGTGTCCTAGTTAGTCTGCAGTTTCTATGCGATCTATTCCCACTTTATGTGCAATACGGTCTCCAATCCCTCTTTAAGTTCTCTCACATTTGTTGTGCTTTTAGATAGAACAGATTATTAGTGAGTTTGAGTGAATGAAAGGAAATAAAAAAACACAGCTGGTCTGTAATTGAGTGATGAAAGCCTGTAGTCCAGTGGTTCTCAATTACTTTTGGTGAAGCCCCCCCTAGGGTACATAGATTTTTTCGCGACCCCCCCCCGCGGGGTAATGTGCGGCGGGGGGGGGGGGGGGGGGGGGGGGGGGCTACTTTGAATTGGCCCCCAAAACGCCTAGACATGGCCCTGGGTGTGGGACTGAGTTTTGAAGGTGATTTCAATTGTATCAAATAAATAAATATTACATGCTTATAGGTTATTGCTTTATAAAGTTACAAACGTGTAGTGGGATAAATCTACCTGCATTTTCCTTTTCAAGCACTTTGTTTTATTTTTTTATGCAACCATTTTCCTGTCCTGTCTGTATTTTAGCTGCATCTCCTCTCAATCCTCCAGAAAAACTGCTGCCTGGCTTCATTTTTCACGATTTAAGTAGATCAAAGAGATCTGTGAAACATAGCAGAGTGCGCTGCGCTCGCTGCTGCGCCAGTGAGGTAAAGTCGCAGAAGCACGGGTGATGGAGCGCAGCAGCGGAGCGCGTCAGACACAAATAAGACAGAAAGTTCTTGTATTTTTAATTCCAGAACTTGACAGGATGTCCAGACAGACCTCTGAATCCCTCTGTCAGCGCTTCTCTTCAGCGCTCCTCGTGACATTTGCGCACAGGCACGTGACCAGTTCACGCGGAGCACAATGTGCGTTCGGGCGGCAGCAGGAATGTTAATTCAAGTGAAATCGTTGAATTGTGTTGTTTATATGTTACTGGGGAACTCTGGTCAGCTTGTGTGGGATAAATATTAATGAAAAAAGAATGGATATTTAACGGTTTTATTGAATATTTATTATTATTTTAAAAATAAGCGAAAATAGATCATGCTGCCTCTGGCTGCGAACAAATGATTCTTTCCATTTCTCATATAAGAAAGAAAGGAAGTTATGTTCAGAAAAAAAACATTTAAATAAAATCAAACAGTGGTGCAGGGCAGCTCAGGGAAACAAAGATGAGGCATCTTTTAACATGTTCAATAGGGCTGTTTATACGTCACTCTACCAAACAAAAAATATAAATGAAACAAAAAGTAAGAAAAATCTAAATTTCTCTTCCATGGAACATTTGCACTGTTTCCATTAAATAAAATCCATGTTTGGACTTTTTCTGTGTTCACAAATCAGTTCCTGCATGTATTGTGGAATCTGTTTTACTCTCCGTCGGGGAAGCTCCGAGCGGGGTGGGGGGAGGGGTTGGGGGGGTCAGGTGCGGTGCGCCGCGCCCCCCCTGCTCCTCCTCCGCGCCCCCCAAGGGGGGCGCGCCCCACTAATTGAGAACCACTGCTGTAGTCACAGTTATGCTTCATAAAACTCACTTCAGACAAAATATGTTCAGGACTTTTACTGATTTTGCGTTTACTCATTCAGTGAAAATGAATTTTTATTTATTTCATTTTATATTGATGTCATTTAAATATAACTGTAATAAAGGCATGAACAGGTTTCTGATTCCACTTAAAACTTAGTTTAAACCACCTCAGTTGGGTTTAACTTTATGCAGCAGAGGGCTTTTCCCAGCATCACATTAAGGTTTAAACCTGAGGGCTGGTAGGGGTGAATTTACATCTTTCCCTTCTAACTATTAATTCATCATGAAATCTTTCATGATTTGCTCCTCTTTTATATTAAATATTCATTAACTGGTGAGTAGCTAGGTAGCTTGGTTTTTACTCATTCATTTAAATGTTCTTGCTTGGCTTTGCATTAATTCAAAATTATGTTCTTTAAAGTGAAATCTAATTCTTCCTCCCATCATCAAATCAGACAAAAAAGGGTAAAAATGAGATGATAGGAGAACAAACTATAACATTTCTTAGGTACCTCTATCAGCTCATGTCTCAAAGAAAAGTCCAAGTCTAAATTGTCCAAATAAGCGCCGTTCCTGAGCCGAAGCCATCTTTGTAGTTTGTCTCTGCTGCAGATCTGGTGCGCCCTCAGTGTCTCTCTACAAACGTAGAATTCATAAAACTAGCTAATGCATCTAAAACTACATATCATTTTGCTAGTTTTAAAAATTCTAGCCATCAACGTTTGCTTACCACATTGGCAGATTCATTTTTTTTACTTAAAACATGACAATTTGGATCATATTTAAGAATATTTACCTTATTTTGAGTAATGCTATTTTTCTAGAGAAGATTTTTTTTCTTTTCAGGCTAAAAATGAGATAAAATGTCTAAAAATGAGGCTTTAAAAAAAAACGTTCTTAGAAATCAGTTTTTGCAGCGCACACCCACAGCCTGAAGAAAACAGAGCAGCTGTTAATGCAAGCAATGCATAAAACTGTTCGGGTCAGTGAGAGCAAAATCTTTTGCTGCTGCTACGGTTTGTCTAGATTTCTAGGTGTTAACACTTCCAAATTCTAAGATTTTTGCTTTTTTTCTGTTTTTTCTGGTTAGGAAATCAAATATTCGAACATTTTCCTTTGGTGGGACTGCATTCACCACCTCAACAAAGCAGGTCTGAAACCCCATCATACGAACTGTTTTATGTCTCCAAATGCTTCAACGGAGCAGGAATGCTCACTCTTAGCCTAAAGAAAACCGCCTTCCACACACGGGTGTTTCATCTCCAGGTTATCGGTGTGAGACTGCTAATGAGAGCTGCTTTATGATCCTCTCACACCATCAGTGTCGGTCTTTAAACCCTGGTGAGCATGCAGCTAACTCTTTTTTTACTGTGGGACATGTAAACAAACACATTTGTGTGTGATTAGAGTTGCAGCAGAGCAAAGCAGGGGTTAAATTGAACACCACAGAGGAACACCACATCTGGGAGGACAGATGATGGAAGGACTTTTCTCAGTGCAGGAGTTTGTTCCTTTTCTATGCCCCTTTCTTTCATATTTCATCACCACTACAGAGATGCAGGCCAGGGAGGAAAGGGAGGACCCATCTGCTGGGGCAAAGAAGAAATCTCAAGTTAGGGATGAGGGGGTGGAATTAATCAGAAATGGAGAAATACGAAAGACAACTAAAGTGAGTTAATTGTCCCTTAAGCTTGCTTACCTCTGTTTGGCTTATTTATCAATGAAAAATGAAAGAATTCTTAAAGCATGCACTGTTAATCAGAAAAAAAGGCCATATCTTCTGATGGTGGCCACTCAGTCTTCAAGCATCGTAAAACAGAACATGGACATGGATAAGGTATCTTCAGTAAGGAAAGGAAAATCAGCAGAGGACACCAAAGTTTGATTCTGACAAAAGTATTGATAAATATAAACTTTCCTTAAAATCAAGTAATTAAATTCCCTGCTTATCCGGAGCCACGTCAAGGGGGGGGAGCAGCCTAAGGCCCAGACTTCCCTCTCCCCAGCCACTTGGACCAGTTCCTCCTGGGAAATCCTAAGGCATTCTCAGGCCAGCAGAGAACATAATTCCTCCAGTGTGTCCGGGGGCTTCCTTTAGGTCTCCTCCCGGTTGTACATGCTCAGATCACCTCACCAGGAAGGTGTCTAGGAGGCATCCTAACTAGACGCCCGAGCCACCTCAACTGGCTCCTCTCAATGTGGAGGAGCAGCGGATCTACTCCGATCCCCTCTAGGATGACCGAGCTTCTCATCCTAGCCCAGACACCCTGCAGAGAAAACTCATTTCAGCCACTTGTATCTGCAATCTCATTCATTTGGTCACTACCAAAAGCTTGTGACCATACATGAGGGTAGGAACGTAGATCAACCGGTTAATCAAGAGCTTCACCTTCTGGCTCAGCTCTCTCTTCACCACGACAGACCGGTACAACACCCGCATCACTGCAGACGCAGCACCAATCCGCCTATCGATCTCCCGATCCATCTTTTCCTCAATCATGAACAAGAGATACTTAAACTCCTCCTTGGTGGAGTCCAACTCTCACTGGCAATGAAACCTGACTTACTGCCGGCAAGCTCCAATCCGCTCCTCTACCTCTAACTATGGGCGTTCCTCAAGGGTCAATATTGGGCCCAACCTTATTCAAAATCTATATCAATAACATTGTTCATGCTGTTGACAGTTCTCATATAAATTTTTATATGCGGACGACATCATTTTATATGCATGCAGTTCATCTTTGAATGCAGCTTTGTCCTCCTTGCAGCACAACATTAATTGTCTTCAACATGCCTTCTCCAACCTTCACCTTCATTTAAACACAAGTAAAACAAAGTTCATGATCTTCAACCGTAATCAACTTGCCACTCTAGTATTGTTTCCCTGGATGGTACAGAACTACAACTTGTCAGTTCCTATAAGTATCTGGGTATCTGGCTTGACAGCACACTTTCATTTGACATTCACATGAATTCATTACTCTCTAAAGTCAAGTCAAGGATTGGGTTTCTATACTGCAACAGGTCATCCTTTACTCATTCTGCAAAGCAAACCTTGGTCAAAATGACAATCCTTCCCATCTTAGATTACGGTGACATCATTTATAGGACTGCTTCCAAAAAACTTCTTCATAAACTCGATGTCATTTATCACTCAGCAATCCGTTTGGTCACTGGTGCCCCTTTCACTACTCACCATTGTGATCTGTACTCACTCGTTAACTGGCCATCACTCCATTCCCGCAGGTTGTTACATTGGTATCAATTTATATACAAAACAATCATCGGTAGAACACCGTCATATCTTCGCTCATTACTCATCACTTCCAACAACCAGCGCATTTTACGTTCCAGTAACCTAATCTCTATGGTTATTCCCAAAGCTGCACCTCCTTTGGCCGCTCCTCATTCCAGTTTGCTGCTCCCAATGACTGGAATGAACTGCAAAAATCACTAAAGCTCACTACCTACGTTCCATTATCTACCTTCAATAATTCATTGCATTCAATAATTTCTGATCAATGTGCCTGCTTCTGAGTACTTAAAGATTGTTTTAAGCCTGTTTTGATGGCTTGTACATATTATATATGAGAACAGTCCTTTGTCTTTATGTCTAGCTGTTTTATCTTGTATTTATTTTTGTTATTTTATCTGTTTTTATTCTTATCTGCTTAAAGGCTTATCTGTTATCTGTTTGTGTAAAGCTAACTATGTGTCTGTTGCTGCTGCCTCTTGGCCAGATCGTCGTTGTAAATGAGAATGAGTTCTCAATCGACTCATCTGGTTAAATAAAGGTTAAATAAAAATAAATAAAACTAGATAAATTGCATTTCTTGCAGAAATACGTTTGAATGCTTTATTGCTGAATACGATAGCTGAAACAGCTGAATTGAAGCTAAAACTAAGCTTAATTGTCAAAATGTGCTGAATGTATTTGAAGTTTTAGGAGCAAAAATTGCTAAAAAGTTTTAAAAAGCCCAAAAAGTAAGTAGAGAATAGAGGAAAAAAATCCGAACCAGCAGAAAACTGAAATCTCTAAACATAGTTTAAAAAACTGAGTAGCTAAAATGTTTAAACAGCTCATATTTGAGTATAAGTAGTTAAATTTTCACAATTAGTTGAATTGTGAAATTAGCAGGATATGCTGAATTTTG